>VNKC01000331.1:0-56668 GCA_008042775.1 Drosophila pectinifera
TGTCAGTTTTTATTTGGTTAATTAATCTGCATATCTAGTTTGAAAATTAAGAACAATAAATTTTTAGCCAATTTTTGACAATTTTAATGATGTAACCCCTTACAGTTTTTTGAAAAATCGACCAAAAATTTTTTATGTTTATATTGCAATGTTTTATTATTAAATAATTAAGATTTTAACGGCGATTCGGAATATGGACGGCATTTGGCTGTCGTTCCATTTTTGTATGCGGATTTTTGGGTCCTTAAATTGGCATTTTTATATCATAACTTTTGGAAAAATCAAACTTAAGAATAACCTTTACTTGGCCAAAACAGCCTTGAAAACAGCGATTCGGAATATATATGGCATTTGGCTGTCGTTATGCTCTCGAGAGGACCTCAATTACGCGGATATTTTGGTCCTTAAATCGGCATTTTTTAATCCTAAAATTTTACAGAAAACTCAAACCACTATAACGTGGCCAGACTACAACAAAATTATGCCTGCCAGCTAAAACTTAGCACTGCAGTGTATCTATGTATAAGTAATGATACGGCATTAAAGTAAATAACTTGTTGAACAATAGAAACATTATCTTTTGCATTTCCGTCAAAACGCCGTCCTGCCAACACTTGGGATGAGCTTAAAGGAATGATCACTCCTGTGAGACCTCAGGAAGGTTCACGTTGCCGAACCCTATATAGTCCGGTGTTAGGTGTGCATGCCAAGTCTGGGGCTTTAATAAAATTGCTGGTGACTTGCCCAAGGTTATAACCAGCCAGACAGCCAATCAGCCAGTTATTGGGCCACTTTCACTTCCATTTAGGCCCTCCCAAAAATTCAACAAATCAATCGGGGAGCATGAAACTCGAGTGCTGTCCAAATTTAAAAAAACGGCTGAGCCATACTGCGGTGGCCTCTGGAATGTCGTCCCGATGTATCATTGGAGTATTAACACCCAGTAATACACCCACGAAGGTGTAAGTAAGTACAGCTGTTCCTGTCTCGAAATAGGAACAAATGGGAGTCAACTACATATTTCCGGTTGTGTGGAGCGCCCTGACAGGCTGCAACATGCCAGATTCCAGCGGAATATTCACTCCACCTATGAGCCTACAACCAAGCCCATGTCCCTTTACCCTATCGCCTGTCCCAACTACCATCTCGCCAGCCCGCCGTCACACTTTCACTTCTTGTGCCACATACATTGAGTTTCGTGTGCCGCACACAGAACTAAATTCAATTCAATTTCATTTAAAGTTACTTTCGCTGACTGACAGACAGCGAACGACCCTCTCAGCCTAAGCCCGAGGCCTAGGTACAGTGGGATGAAATTCGGACGGTTCTCTCTCTGTGAAGATATATTTTTGGTGTTTATAAACCGAAATGTTTTGCGAAACCACTTGCAGCTTTTAATTTCTGTGACCTAATCTCATTATGAATTTAATATACCAAAGTAAGTACAGAATTAGATAATTTATTTGAATAATCCCTATATTCAAATCAGCCACAGCGATGTCGTTGTATTTTGAACACAAGGCATTCTTGGCTTTAGATACCTGCTTGCACTTAACAAAGGATTTCGGTTTTTCGTTTAAACGGTCCACTGTCCGTGAGTGCCACCTGACTGGCTTCTGTTTAGTTGCGCATACGCCCCGTGCGCCCACGGCTAAATATGAAATTAAAAATCCATGCTGAAGTGTGAAATGCCTCCGAGCTGGTTGAGTGGAATGGCGGCTGTCTGGCACCTCCTCTACCTTCGATCCCAGCTGAGGCTAGAGCTGGAGCGCGGAACCGCGCTCGTCGAGAAATCATTCGCCGACGAGTCGCAGAGTGGAGCAAAGGTGCCTAGCGGAAACGGAGCTCAGTACCTAATTAGAAAAATGAACAAAGAGTTCATCACGCAGGGTGGCACGCCCATAACCGCAGACTTGGCAACGGTAACTAGAAGATCTCAGCTTTCCGTGGCCGGGCGCCGTCTGATCCCGCAGCTCTTGCCCTTGTTTAGGATCTACGGAATCTGGTTTTCGGCACCGCCGCCATACCCATGCGGGCCGAGTGGCTCCAGACGTCCTTTGTCTTCGGAGCGCCGAAGGAGGAGCTGGCATATGGCCTCCGTTCGCCCCGGAACGCCACCCGGGGCCTGCTGTCCGTCGTTCAGGGATTCGTTCTCAAGTATCTGCTTTTCGCCCGGAAGACCAGCCGCGCCGCTTCGCTAACCGAGTGCGTTTCCCTTTCGGTTTCCGCCTTCCGATTCCACTTCCGGTCTAACTGAGTGCGAGTGTGCGTGTGTTTCCCTTTCAGTCCGCTCCTGGCCACCGCGGAGATGCAGCGCGAGGCTCTCTTCTGCGCGCTACTGGAGATCCTGCGCACCATCTCTGACAAGGGCAAGGTCATCATGGTGCTGCCGTCGGAGGACGAGGTGTTTGTGGACCACAGTGCCTGCTACTTCCACGATTCCGTCACCGAGAAGGTAAGTACGCTGCCATTGCATAATGGGAAAATTGTGGAAACTGTCTGAAATATTATATACTTTTATTATACATTATATACTTAAAATTAGAACAACAAATAATGGGTGCAATTGCAGATGGAATAATAAAAAAGTACGATTCTCTAAAATGTTATTTATTCAATTCAATTGTGATTTTTATCTATAATTTAGAAAGAACTAATTGAGTTGTGAAGCGTACGCTTAATAACATTTTTTCAACGTAGCAATTGTAAATCATGGGGAATTTCCTATTATTAATATTCATAATTAAAGCCTCTAATGGTGTTGTTTAGATCCTGAATAATTTCCATACACATATCCCACTATTAATTGCTTACAGCTTTATGTTTTTACCCTTTCGCCCAATGAGGAGCTGGAATACTTTCTAAAGCGAAACTTCAACTACGTAAGACCCTGAATATTCGAACATTACTCGAACAGTTATTTGATATAATAATGCAAACTATTAATCTGCCTAAAAGTTCACAGAGGAGGAGACCCCGGGCACCCTGCTGTTTCTGTACAGCGCCGTCCTTACGCGATCCATGGGAAAGTAAGATTAACCCCAAGTGTCTGTGTTTGCGAAGGCATTTCGTGTTTTTAGAAATATTTTTATAATCCTTTAACGTTTACCATTGGCCGGTGAATACTTTCAAATGCTTTCCAGAGTTCGCACCGACCTGGACTCCTCGAAGTCCGCTCCCCTGACATCGAGCAACCACGAGGAGGGCTCCCTGATGATCGTCACCCTGCTGCTGACGGGACGTGCCACGCCTTACATCCACAACGGAGTCGTCAATGTGGGCGATGAAAGTAGCTATGTGGGTGCAAAGAAGCAGTGGATGCTTGGTCAGTAGGATCCATCGATGGCAATGGGTTATCTTTTGTGCTTCCAGGCGGTTCCACAGTACGGAGTCCTCAAGCGCTGCATGATTGGTCTATTGCTCTGGGACATCGAGTCCGCCAGTGTAAGTAAATTAACAATATAGATACTAAATGCTTTTTGGCACGCATCCATGTCGACGTCTATCTATGAACAGGCTGCGGTGAACCAGTCTCGCCAGCCGGGCTCTCGGCTAAAGACTCCCAACTATCCCATCTGGATAACCAGCTGCACGGGACACTATGGCGTGATTTTTAACAAGAACCCGGACCTGCTGCGCAACTACCACGCGGAGTCGCGCTTCGATGTCAACTACTACAGCTGTTCGGGCCACCAGATCCTGATGACCATCGACAATCGGACGTACAACGAGCAGGCATTGGTCATGTTGGAGCGGCAACCAATCACGCCGGAGAGTACCTCGATGTCCGGCAAGCCGGCCGGAAAGGAGGCGGAGACGGTGGCGGCGCCGTCTGCTGGCTCCGGAGGAGGTGCTGCTGCCGGCGGCGGTGTGGGTGGCGCTAGCGGCGGTGTTGGTGGTGCTGCTAGTGGCGCTAGCGGTGGTAACGATGTGGTCGCCAAGGAGGAGTCAACGCTCAACACGCCGTTGCAGCGTCTGATTCGTACCAAGTGGGAAGAGGCAACTATAAGCTTTCACGTGCAGCCATCGATGTTGAGTTATCTTTTTAGTACCACACAGTAGAATGCAGATTAAGCGGAGCTCATCTCTCCTATGCTCAGTCCAAGAGACACCATCAGGGGGAGTTAGGGCAAGAGGGATTTGTTTTCTTGATTGTTCAGTGCTTTGACTGGTCATTATATATATTTTCCATAATTTTCTCAATCCATTTGATTGAGCAATGAAGACATCTAACTAAAGGTTAAAACTTGTTTTGCTGCTTTTAAGAAAGTTTCATTTAGTTTTATAAAAGAAAAAGTTACATTTGTAAGCGCTTCGAAAGTTACCTGCAAGCAACAGAATCTGAAACCTTAATTTACTTACAGGACGAAAAGAAAATATCAATTTTATTTAGATCTTGATTAGTAACAGAGAACCCCAGATTGACTTCTCTTAAGTTTTGCAAACTAATAACTTAGGCACGGTTTGTTTAGACTCTTAATTGGTGTTGAAAATTGATTTTTAGTTAGTTTCGATTTCATCTGAACTCACTTAAGCATGTAAGCTTGTTATGTTGTCTCTTGATCTATGATATAAATCGACTTTCTTGGCGAATGACCAATGCACCAAATAATATTAACTGCTTTTTGTATCACATCTTATGGATGTAGAAAGTTTTTATTCGCATCGAAACAAGTAAGTTCCAACTTTAAGTAGAAAAACGAAGACACCCAAATTCAGATATTTTCTGCTCCAACACTCCTAATAGTAACTCCACTTCCTTTTAAACATAGAAACTCAAATAACAAGGTAAACAGGTCTGACAAAGTTCTCGACTAAATATCAGACTAAAATGATCGATTAAATGCTAAGTAATGTTTATTGATGACTAGTGGGAAAGATAGGAGTTCAACCAACCGCGAACGCTTCCGACATAGATATAAATACTTACCAGATTAGTGCCATTTAATGTAAGCTTACTAGATAATGCACGAGTTAGTACTTATTTTAGTGCGCACCACCGTAATAGAATTCTACTGTTGCTGTCCAACCGATGGGAACTCCGTATTGGTATTGTAAAAAGATACAAGTGGTTGAGAGTCAGAACATCGAACCGAAACAGCGATGGTAAATACACGTAAAATATTCCAAGTATCTGATCTAATGCGCACGAGCTAGGGCAGATTTCTGAAAAGTTGCACAACCTTCACAAATCTGCCGGGATTGAGGCCTCTCTTTACGGGCAGAGCGACTGCAGGACTCTAAACCAGTTGATTGATGCTGCCGCCTGGAGCCACTAGACGATATGATCACTATCAGACTTTGTGTAGATCACCAACATGCTTCGATTACTCCAGCCGCACTCTACCTAACGACACTTAATGCTACCATATTCCCGATTATGTTCAAATAAATGCTCCTGTATTACTTTCCGAAGCCAAAGCAGCCTACTTATTACTATTAGTATTGTGGATGGGATTAAATAAAACAACTCGGGGGCTATTTTGAAAATTATTAAGAAATGTTTATCAATTTATTGAAAGGTATTTGTTGTTTGTTAGAAAATGATTGAATTTCCTTGCTATAAGTCCTGTCAGGTTCAAACATTGTATGTTGTATTTTACTTGAATAAGAGAATAGTTGAAGACGTATTTCTGTATCATTATCATTATTCATTGAAACGTTTCGAGTTATTCTGGAAAAGGTTTAAGTTGATTTTCGTAGGAATCCATCCCAGATTCTGTTGTTATTTAAATATATCTTGTAAGATTTTGTAAGTACCTAACTAATTGCTTTGCGGCTTATTCCATATGCTTCCATATTATTCCATATTCAATTGTATAAATTGTATAAATTTCGTAATACCATTTGTCACAGTTCCATCCTCTCCCTGCGATCCTCCCTTGCCTTAGCGGGACGTGTAAAAATTTGGTTACAATATTTTTGGTGATTAGTATTTACATGTAGGTGACTTCAGTGCAGTTCAAAACTCGAATATAAATTTACTCGGTAACCTAACCTAGCGTACTTAGGCGTAATGAAAAGGTGTGGCCTTGGAAACCCGATTCCGAAATTATACGTAGATCTAAGCCATGCGGAGAGTGTTCGTTCAACGAAAGTCGCACTTCTTGCAATAACATTGGTTTAGTCAAACTTTTGAGCCATCCAGCTCCATTAGCCGGAGCCATTACATTGTTTAAACTCTGTCCCCTGTTGTCCTCCTGATCGCTTTCGATGGCGTGCAATTCCCGTCCATCACGCGATTTGGACTCCCAGAGGGCTGAGGAGGGGCTCATCCGTGCCCGCCAACTTACATATCTGTGCCACATCCATGTGTCGGCACGAATTATCGAAGCATTGGCGCCGGCTCGGAATTCGAGGAAATACGTTTTCGTTGACACCTTGCCCTAATTGGTTGTTGGGGCGACTCGGGCCTTGACCTCGCACGAGTTGCAGGTCCTGGCCCTGGCGGCTGGTGGAATACTCCCCGGGGAATGTAGAATGCAGGACGTGAGGGAGATTTCTTTGGTCTAGGAACATCTTATCCAATTCGTTGCTGGAGCTCGCTTTTGCGGCTGAGAAATCCGTTTCAACTTAAGCGTTAACAAATCTAGTGCCTTGCGTTATGTACAAACTAGTCGAGGACTTGGCGATATGATACAATACCTTACTTAGGACACGATTAGGTGTGTGTGAGTGTGTGGCACGATTACGTGTATGGGGTCAAACAAGCCTACGGTGCGAGCAATTGCAGTTATCGTAGAAGATTGTGCGCTTAGAGCCTAACTACTCGTATGATTAGGGTAATAATGTACACCGACTACCGCTGATCTGATCAAATCTGATTGGTTGCTCCGTTTGCCCCGGGCTGTACCTGTACAACCCCTCCGAGCCACGGTCGAGATGGGGATGGGCGGCTTCTGGTCCTCCTCGCCTCAAAAACGCTATCCCGGCTAGGCCTAACTATGGTTAGCTAACTACAGACAGTATCCCTACGGGCGCACCAGCAGCTTGTCTATGTGCTCCAGGTTGGTGTTCCTGTACCGCGTCCTGTTCAGGGGCTGCGCCGGGGCATTCTTTTTCGTCTGCGTATGCCACGTGAGAATCTGCGTGATGGGGGATTGTAGGGAGATGTAATATGTTGTAATACGTTCATGGCAACTCTTTAAACTCGAATATATCCGATAGTATAGTACTCACATCTCGACATTCGTCGGCCAGCAGCTCGATGTCCGTGTTGTCCAGCGGGGCCAGGCTGCGCAGGAAGCCGTCCTCCTCGTACCCCGGCTTGAAGGGCATCTGGGCGTTGGGGCGCTCCTTCAGGAACTTGACGCTGACCGCAAAGCCAGCCATGTCCACAGGATACTTGCGGCCCCCTATCCAGCCGTCGTAGTAGCCCACCAATTTCCCCTCCTGGATTATGGGGCTGCTTACTCCGGTCTTGGTCACCAGTCCCACTGGCCACATGCCCACCTTGCTGATGTAGCGCATCTGGAGAAACAACAGATTAACATCCAATATGACGGTTATGGCCGTGCTTAAAGAATATTATATGGAGACTACTCTTCATTTCACTTGGCGTAATTAATTAATATCTATAGCTTACATTATAGTATATATATGTTTGCGACTTCAGAGCTATAAGTTATGAACATCTCCCGAACTTATTTGGGGTTAGTAAGTCCCAAGTTCTCCCATTGACCCCATTACTTGTATAAATTCTGGTTAATGCTCGAGAAGAGCTGTGGCTGCATACTACTCGCACACCTGCTGCTCCCTGTTGCTCCCACGGCTCCTGCCAGCAGGTTGTCCTTCCCTCCTTCCTCAACACAGACCTACCTGCTCGAATATGCTAATGTCGTAGGTGTTGTCGTCGTCGGCGAAGTAGAGCACGCCCTCGTTGGCGTGGTGGCGCAGATACTCGAGGCCCCGATTCCTATTGGAGACACCGCGCGGCTTCGCTCGCTTCGTCTGCTTGTACTTCTCGGGCATGGGAGCTGCGGCGGGGGACAGGAGGAGCGACTCGTAAATATCACTTGAATGTGTCCCGGACACGGAACGGAACGGAGCAGCGGACAATACTTACCCACCATGTACTCGTAAGGCACTCCGATCCGGTCCAGGGTGTGGGCCACCAACGGATTCGTGCTGTTGGCGTCCTCGATGACCAGCCAGAGCAGATTCACCACGTGCTTCAGAGTGTAGCCCAGCCGGGTCAGCTCCGCCAGTTGCTCGGGCCGTCGGTAGGTGGGCGTGATTATGTACAGGGGCGGCTGCGGGACGAGTGGATATCGGTTGAGTGCCATTGGAATATCTAACTAACTGAACCACGTGTACCACGGGCCGGGTGCCCTGCACTTGTGCTGGTTAGTGGGAGGTCGTGTGGTTGTGTTTGGGGTTTGGTCGGACGGGGTGGCTCGTTAGGTGCTAGTGGGTGGTGCGTAATGCGGCGTGAGCTTCTTTTTATGAGCAATTATGCAAATTAATTTACAACCCAATGCCTTGACTAGGCGAGCGGACCACATCCGCCTCTCATCGCCGTAAGTCAGTGTGTCTGCCCAGCTAGGCTCTTCTGGCTTGATGGCAATATGGGTCGCGTTTCGCTAGTCGAAGGCACTCAGGGAAAATGTTCAATGACTCTTGGAAAATCACACTTGAAATCAGCACAGGACACCACCTACATTTTCTTGTAATTATCCCTAGGGTCTCTACTCCCTTTAAAATGTTTAAAGGTGCCACAGAATATGGGCTAGAGATTGGAAACACATTAAAAATTTGCTAAGAAATATGCAATAAAAATTTCCAAAGGCAAAAGTATAATTTAATTAAATGCAGCTCCGCTCAAATGGGTTTTAAATATAATATAATTTAAATTAGCGATAAAAAGAAACGATATACTACTCCACTTCAATTAAAATACATGGCAAAAAAGCTTCTAATTTTTTCGAGTGCTCTCACCAACACCCTTGCGTTCCAGATATATGCTATGTCCGTGTAAAGCGTGGCCCATTGAACGACTGACGTTGAAAATAAATAAACTGGCGCACTCACTTTGCAAATTGTCCATTGTTGACACACATACACACACCCACAGCCCACACCCACCACATTCAAGGCGGAGGAAAATAAACCCAGCATTCAAAATTTATTCCGCAGAACATACTCGGACATTTAAGCAGGGAATGATAGACGAAAGGCATGCAAGTCTCCTTCTAAATCAGATAAAAATAATATTTACTTATTTTAAATATAATGAGATGTTAGAGCAAATCATTAATAATATCTCAAGTACCTCTGTAAATCTGTTGAGATTAAGGTATTGGCACCGATAGTATTCTAGTATTAGTTTGGTTCTATTACCAATTATTTACTTCAACCCTTTTGTCTAATCAGTTACACAAAATCATATAATATTAAACACTTTAAGTTAAGTTCTTCATCTCTTGTACTGGTTTTATACTAGAATTAGGCAAGGAGGGCTTGGAACCTCTTTGTTAATAAACCTTAAGGGGTCTAAGATAAAGGTAAGATTATAGATAGGCTCTTAGCTTTATGCCAAAGTAGTCACGCTATAATTAGCATATTTCAGTTACAACAATTTGAATGCTGGTACAAAATTCTCTTGAAATCAAATTTTTAATAAAGATAATCTCTATTTATTTGATCTGAAACACAATTCAACCTCAGAGTGGCTCCTTCAACATTATCCGATTGCCGATGGGCTGCACCTCTGACATTGAGTTAGTGCAGGGCATTGCAGTCGCTGCTAGTAGAAGCAACTACTAAATCAGAGAGACCAACAGATGCGCGCGAATCTTTTCAATTGGCTGGCATTTTGTGTTTTGCATGAATCTGGAATCTGGAATCTAGATCACAGCCACCCAGTCTGCGGCCGCCGCTTTCAATGCTAGTAATTTTCCTATATATTTTAGTTGTCGCTGAATGCGGTTTCGCCTCTTGCGTTCTGCGCGAGTGTGCGGTGGAGCAATTTTCAAATTAGGCTCATGCAAATGCCAAATGAGACTCTTTTTGTTTGCAGTGGCGGCACGCCCCCAGTTAGAGCCCTGTTGGTTAATATAATGCATGTGATTAACCCAGAAATCGTGATACGGATAGCCGGCAACCAATTCGCACATGGTGGCCAGCAAAAGTTGGTTAGACAAACAGTCCCTTTGCCATGTTTGCGTTTCGGAGTCGGCTCGTAATATATTCCCATTTAGGAGTTTAATGAGACCATAATTAATGTCAGAGTGGCGAACTTGGTCTGGCAAATGTAGAGCACATTTATCAGCTGGTTCTGGTCTAGATTCTGGTTAGTTTTAATAATAATTGCGTTACGGATCTTTGCAATTACTGCAACTGCAGATTGTAAAGTCTAAATGACTGCAAGCCGTAATGAGTCCGCAGATGCAGCCAGTAATGAAAAATGTGCAAATGTAAAATATGTAAATATCGAAGATAAAGCCAGTGAGAAAGCCAGACATCTTCAAGGCTCTCTCTCCGAAACTATTAGTTCTATTGTTTTTGCCAGATCTCGAAACCTTTGTGTCACGATATAAGGCGAGTGCCATTGAGATATAGGAAGGCAACTTTAAAAAGTTTAAAAAGAAAGTAAGTATTCTTCACAAATAATATACAAAAGATATATATCACACAGAAGAATAATATTCTTATTTGTAGGTCTATTAATTTAAATGTTTATCTGCTAAAATGCAGCAGAACATAGTTATAATGCGGTTAAGTCTTTCCGTTTTAACCAACCTTAAACCAAACTCTCAGGAGTGCCACAGATGTAGCTCTAGGCTTGAAATCATCGCGAGAAATATGATCATATACCTAATAGTAAAATAATAACACTAATATATTAAATAACTCCCCATAATAGCTGTAGGAGCAGTACTTCCCGCCTTTATGTTGATGACTGGCATGCAACGCACTTGTGCCATGCAGCGAGACGCGACGCAAATGGCAATTAGGAAAATGGGAAAATCGAGTAGGGAAAGCGATAACGATGAGCCAGCAGGTTCGCAATGAGCGTGGAGTATTAAACTAATGAAGTATTGAGGCGGGCAACAAGTGCGGCATTCGGTTCTCGAATAATGACGAGCGACCCACACAAACATTCGACATTCAACACACAACACTTGGCACATGCTCATGACATGAAAATAATATGCAGATAAGCTCGAAATGCACTTTCGAAGATTAAAAAAGAGTATGGGAAATGCGGGAAAAATAAGGGTGTTACACACAAGTGATATATTGTGAACTCACTGACCAATAATTTGTTATCTAAATTCAAATTTTTGTTACCGAATTCTGTGAAAAGCATAATATATTCCAATAGTAAGTATTTATTTGTTCTGTTTCAAGACTCCTCTGTTTTCTGTTTTTATTTTAAGTTTTGAGTTACTCTATTCCATATTATAGATGCCATGGATATATACTATATATTTCATTTATGAATACTGATTAAAAATCCATAGTGTATCCATAGTGTGATAATTTATCCGATTTGTACATCTTTGTAGACCCTAGCAATAATATTTTTTTTAATTCATTTTGATTACTGCCTTTTCTTGGCTTGAAATATATAAATGGTTCTAATTGTGCCGAATAATATAGATTTTTTAGACCCTAAAGACCCAAATGTTTCCTGATTTCTGTAATTCTTTCTATTTTTCTTTTGCCCAGTGTGTAGGGGGTGGTCTGGAGGTGGAGGTGCTTGGCTAGGACTACGATTACGTCAATATATTTACGGGCTCGGAGGCGGCAACGAATGTTGGTCGAGTCTTGTGGGCGTGTTCCGAGTGGGCGGCCGAGGCGGGCGTGGCCGTCAGTGCGGCGTGCTGGGCGCTTGTTCTGGCCGTAGTTGTTGCCGTTGTTGTTAATTTAGTTGCTGGGCGCGTAATGCTCTGTTTGGTAGTTGCAGTCTTACGAAGGACACCCACAGATCCTGATCTCAGTTGGGCCGTTCCGAGGGACGTGAGTGTGGGCCTGTTGGCAGCTAATGAAACCGTCTGACTGGAGGAGGATGCACCCGCACCCGCCTTCTCGCCCGCACTGCCCCCTGTGGCCGCCGTCGATGTTGTGGCTGTAGTTGATGTGGTTGTGGTTGTTGGTGTGGAATTGGTATTGTTGTTGGAGGAGCTATTGGCCAGTAGCAGGGAAATGGGTGACCACAAATATGAGGCGATATATGACGATGATTTCTCTTGGTGCTACAGTCGGGTTTAGTTGGCAATGATTGGATTAAATATCGGGTTAAAGGAAATAGAACAAGAACACACAGAAAACATTACAATATGTAGTACAAAATCTAAGTTAGATTAATGGTCGGTCAGGCAGGATGGTTTGCTTATAATAACTGAGACTTCACTATGTTATCTACCCCAACACACGGCACAAATTCAAATAGTTTGATCGGAATTAGTTAAGTTACTTTTGGCACGTTTAACACAAATCCACGACTCAGCGATAGCTGCCCAACTATGGACTTCTTTCGCGCTTCCGGCAGCTGATATATATATACAATGTTCTCTAGAACATGTATAGTTTCCTGCTTCTCTCAGCGGGTTCTCCAAGAACGACTATCTTGTTCTATCGGTGTTTGTAGGAAGTTCATATGATCTTGTCAATTTTTCAACAAACCAAATTTGTAACTATCTTTAGGCTTCCGGTTTCCCATGACTTTAATTTAGGTTGCAAAGAACATATTCTGCTATCTAGGTTTCCTAAGAAAGCCAGGCTTTTATCAAAATTGATACGACTTTCGTATGCCTTTCACATTGGCATTTGGAAAACCAATTTCCAAAGAGTTTAATAATTAAAATAATGTAACAATGATATGAAAATGTGAAAGACCTTATTCCATTAATTCTCGAAATACCAAAGTGAACCTAGATAAGTGGATATTACCTTCACACTTAAATAATGGGCGGGATTTGGTGCAAAATGTAATATTATGTGCAAGTACAGATATGGAAAGAGTGCGGTCATTGAAACGGATATATCGATTGCCCATTTAATTAATTAAGAAGCTCTATCAAATGAAACGATCACGAACTGGTCGGAGAACACAAAGTGGAGGAGAAGCAAATACAATCCGGTTCTTATCACTGAAAGGGGGGAATATCCAGCCGATAAAAATAACGCAGGGTAGCCTTAATAGTAGTTTCCATTTCTAAGAATTGTCGAAACAAAGAAATGTTACAATTCTTTTAGAATTGAGAGAGGAAATGATCTATCCCATTATATAGTTACTAAGATAAGTATCCAACATTATACATAAATAGTTCCTTAAAAGTATAATAGTTCGCGTAAAATGGGAAGTTAATGAAATTTAAATAAATCCCCTTTCGGGGATTATTGGGTGTTTACCACTAACCTTGATTACCTCGCCGGCGGCGAAGGGTTCGCGGGATGTGTGGTACTGGTAGAGCACCATGTAGATGCAAGTGGTGGCTATGAAAATGGTCAGGTACATTTTGATGGACTTGCCCAGCGACATCTTGCTGCCGATGCTGCTACTCCCGGCGCTCCCACTGCCACCGGTGGGGATTCCACTGACGTAGTTGCCCTTCATCCTGCTCGCAGGATCAAAGGATGCCTGGAGCTGAATTTACTGCTTGCTGTGTTGCTATTTCCGCTGCTGCTGCGGATTTCTTTCGGGTTCTTTGGGGTGAGTGGTATGTGAATTTCATTCGTTTCGTATTTTACTCGTCTCCGTGAACCCCGCTCGCCACTCGCAATGTGCCTCGCGAGCGTTTTCACTGCTTTTGCGGTTTTGACCTATTCATATTCCTCCGTTTCCCTCGATTTCTGATGTCTGATTTGCTTCCACGCAGAGCGGACCGGAAGGCCTGGGACGGAGGAGGAGGGCGGGGCAGGGCGGTACGGACGACAGTGGGGCGTACGGCCTGCTACGCAACGAGCTCTGAAATTGTATACAAATATGTGTGATTATAAGGGTTTTATCGGACTTGCTGCCTCTATGCATCCATATGCGTGAGTATATATATAAACACATATGTCGAACTGGACTTCGATATCAGCTTGGTGACTGTTTCGCTCATTTTATTTCATTCGTTTTATTGCGTTGATAGGGAACTCGAACTTACATTTCACAGAGCTATTGGTAGAGATGCAAACCTAAAAGAAAAATAAAACAAATCAGAAATGTTGATGACCTATACTCGTATATTAAATTAATTTACTGAATGGGACTACAAAAATATAACTTTTTCAATGCAAATTCAAGTAAATTCATTAAAAATTTACACATTTCTTGGATATATATATACTTATATCTAATCTATGTAAGAGATGAAATTCTTTCTTTCTGCAGACATCTCCACTCACTCAACTCTTGCCACAAACTGATTGCAAATTTTCCACAGCATTGACATTTATTGCCTACTGGTTTCGCTATCTTCTTGTCCCGAATTTTGTTTTAGCTTAAATACAAAATGTTTCGGCATGTTGCTAAATCACATTTTGACAACCAAGAACACCCTCAAAAAATTCTGTCACCGAAGAGAGTTGATAAGAGGTCAAGGCCACAATATATATGTGTTTTTAAAACAATGGAATGGTATAAAAATCCTGAAAATATTTGTGGTTTTTATTTTAAAACCCGTTTCGATTCGAATCGAACTTAACTGCCGCATGTGTCACATTGACAGGAAATACACTCATTTAGATATCATTAGACCATAAATAGTTTTCCTATAAGCCATTAACGAATTGATTGGCCTATGTAAGACCACTGCAGTATTGATTGCTGGTTCCTAATTCCTTCTTGATAATATTTAATAAGTACGACTTATAAATTTCTATTCTATTTTTTAAAGTGCTCAGATTATTTCAATTGATTTCTGATAACTGAAGTATAAATTATTGAATAAAGAAAACCCTTTTATGATTGTCATACAAATTCAAAAATAGCAATAACAACACATCCCCATATCTTTTTCTTGGAAACTGGTTTTCTGGCTAAAAGCACCGTTGACCTATATGTATGACTTAACCAATTTTCATTTTTTAAAGCCTACACAATATTAATTGACCGCATTTCCGAGGGCTCCATGCACGGCGGCTAATCACTTGTGCTTAGAGCCACGACCTCCTAACCACGGCGACTGCACTTTCCCCTTTCCTACTGTGATTCGCGCCAAGTTGTTAACAACTTCCCGGGGAAGAGATGTAGGCAGCGGGGGGAAGGGCCTATCAGCTGCTAACGGAAGTTGTTTTCCCCCAGCCCCCGCATGGGAAGTATGGGAAGTATGGGAAGTGTGTGTATACAGCCATTCATGTGTGTGGTACTTGCGATTCTTACAGACTTTTCCAATTATGATGGGGCGCGGCTGTTGGGTCTCGCGTGTTTAAGCATTTTAAAAACCATTTTCGCCGCTGCTGCCGCCGTTTTGATATGAAAGTTCAATGGCCAATTCGAAATGTGCTGCGCTTTGCACGATTTCAACAAAGTTGGGCGCCGTTTTGTTCTTGGCTTTAGTTTTAATTTGCCTTTGTTTTCTGCTCAGTTCCGTATTCAGTTCACTCTGCATGCAATTAAATTGCCCCAGCAGGTCACAGAGCCCATTTCACCAAGTCGGTAATACTATTCAAGTGATAATCCTGGGAACACCTTTAGTTGTTGGGTCACTCGTGTACAGTCACCATTTAGGGAGATATTATATATATATATATAACTTCCATCATGCCTCGTTTGTATTCAATTGAAAGTGTTATTAAATATATAAAATGAATTCCACTTGGGTAATTCATTTCGTGTAAATATTTATAATTAGGATGCAATCCCAAAAGATCGAATAAACAAATCCCATAAAATTGGAGGTTATATCGGCATTACAGATAGCATATCTTGATATCGAGAACATTGCTAAATTCGAACTAAACAACTCAGTTTATGATTTCGTTATCGAACTAGATGTACACGTAGACTATTGTTCCATTAAATACAATAGCTCCAACTTTATCGTAACACTTGGTATACTAAAGGTTTATTAACTATAATTACAAGTCAAAAGTACAATTGTGACAGAGAGTCAATAAAGTTTAGGTATGATAATATGAGCGCTTATCATGTCCACTTGTGAAGTGCCTAACCATTGCGATATGATTCAAGTACTTACTATTCTTGAGCGGCTCGATATATATATGTTTTATCCATAGTGTTTCCTTCACTTACTTCTTTTCTCTTTCTGTTTACAGTAAACAATGTTGGTAACTTTATGTCCACAACTTATGTACAAATGTATTTATTTCATAACCTCCCATTCCATTAATACAACCACTGAATTTACAAGGCAACTCAAGCGAACTGGGCAAGAGAGGCATAGTATTTAATCTTATATTTTGTGGTAGCCTGGCTGAAAGCTTTAATAAATTTGAATGCCAAGCTGGCCTGGCCGAAACAGACCAAAGCCCAAAATGCAATTATCAACAAATACTGCAAATCTCTTTATGCCCGTTGCCACAAATTGCAGGCATTGCTCGGCTTTGGTTTTAATGAATAACCCGGATGACCGAGGACCGAGGACTGAGGACCGAGGGGCTATGGGGGCGTATGCAGGATCAGGGACTATGACTGCGGACGTCGGAAAATGGGAAATCGTTTTGGCCAAACGTCAAAGCAAGAGCGCAACGGAAAAATCTCAACGAGAGCATTTTAATGTCAGAACTTAACCCATTTACATGACAATTCCAGCACACCGAGGCCAACAAATAAAGCCGCAACGAAAAAGGAAACAACGGGAATAAATGCATTCCAGCCAGACGGGAGACACACATCAACTGGGCCCGGGATGCACTGAGCGAAATTTCCACGAAAGTTAAAAACAATTGTTTATACAATATGCTTGTCCGGCCAAGAGCGTGAGGTGACATAGTAATAGTAATAATAAACTGCAAAGGGTATACAGACTTCTGAGTCTCCTGCCTTGTTTTGTGATGTATTTCTCCCAGTGTGGCGATGTGGGGGTGCTGCAGTCTAAAACAAAACACAACACAAGTGGGTGCCAAGTGCTGACAGAGGAAAAGCCAGAAAAAGCAGAGGATCGAGAGTCGGGAGTCGGGAGCCGTGGGCAGCGGGTCGCCAGCAGAGTGCCAAAGGATGTGGAGCACACTGCCATTGCCAGGGCCACGTACGAATGGAGGAGCTGCTCCGAACACCCGTTCTCTCGAGCACCCGGCTGCCGTTCGAGAGCTGGGCCCGGCTGGGCTACGTCCTTGAATGGCCGCGAGCCCGGAACCGAAACCACCCGGCGCGCAGTGGGTGGCTGGTGCCCATGGGGGCACGGTGGGACACAGATGTTGGAGGGCACATCAAAATATTTTGTATTGCGTAATGGAAGCGTTAAAGATGCTGGCATTTGTCACGTCTCGTTGACGGCTCCCCATCAAGACTGACTTATGGCAGAGCATGTTGATAAACGTGGCTCCAGTCGAGATAGACAGCAAGATATGTTAATTCCCAACTAAAGTCGTTTGGCACGACATCAAGAGAAGCCAAGAAACTTAAATTAAAAGTAAATGAAGGCACAACACAAACCGAATTATTGCATTTCCTAATAATTTATCGGTTTTTATTATTCTTAATATTCAATTTAAAATAATTACCTTACCAAAGATGTTGTGGATGTACAAAAATTTATTAATATCTCAAAATATTTCTTCTGAAACCACATTTAATGACAATTGGAACTGCAATTAGTAAAAGTGCTAGGAAAAACGAGATATTCCGAAAGTCCCATTCCGTTAACGCAAAATATTAAAAGTGAAAGCACGCTATAAACAACAGTCAACGGATTTTTGTGGCGTGGCGGCATTCAAAGTGCTTTCGGAATGCCTAACCACTGGCTCGTTTTGTGGCAAGGACTCGCATCTAGGAAATGCTAGTGCCCCACTTATATTTCATTTTTCCGCGCCATTCAATTTCTTTTTATTCGCCCCTAATGGCTGCGAATGAAATGTCCCACTGTGGAGCGCCATCAGAGTGACGCCGGCTTCGCCATTCCTCTTGCCGTATCATTGTGTTTGGGTTCAAGGGCTTCTGTGGGTGGTTGTGGTTGTGGCCAAAACAATTGCATAATTTTAGGGACCCGACTAACCAGCTATTTTCGGGAGCAAGCCGGGGAACAGGAATTTATCAAATAGATACAAGTAGATGTCACAAAAATTACAAGTTTTATAATGTGCCTTAACTTGCTTTTCTTAGAATATGATTTTTATTATCACAATGGATATTAACTGTTTAATTTTTTAAGTTAATCATTAAATCAATCTGCAGAATATTTCCGATACTCGAATAGCCGTTTCTTGAGAGCGCACAAACAAATAAATTAGGAAAACTATTTAAATACCATTAAGACAAGCTGAGAATCAAAGATGTAGTCTACTACATAATGCCCGGCATTCTGATCAAAGCATTGTTTTGGCGACTACCTAGATGGAATATATTAAATCTGAACAATCTAAAACCCACTCTTGTGATCACAGGCTTGGTTTAGTGATTGGTCCGAAAGAATTGTTATTTGGAAGATTACAACTAATATTCTAGAGCTTATAATATTATATTAATACCAAATATCTGTATGATATTATAATATTATATTAATACCAAATCTCTGTAGCTCGTATAGCATATTTTCCTACTAATTATATCAATACTATTCGCAATTTTTTTGGTTAAATTTGAAGATATGTATATGTATATATCAGTCGGACAGACGGACAGACGGACATCGACTTGCCTTTTGATGCTGCCCATGTACCCAGCGGATGCTGAGTATAATACGGCGCCTTTAGGTTGGAAAAATATGCGCTTCAGATGTGGCAAAGGGGGAAGCGAGTCCTTTGCATTCTGATTTGTGTTGGCAGCTCTCGAGGAGCCTGAACCCGGACTTGACACATCGGCGCTAGCCAAGCGCAGGGCATTTATCTAAATGTGAGCGGGTGTTGCAGGATTACAGGACTCCACCGCCCCAAGGCCACCCGCAAAAACATATTTCAAACTTAATGGATTAACGAACATTCTCCGGAGAAGTCGGACTGGAAGTGGGTATCTGAATGCCTTTATGGTCGTGTGAGTTATAGTGCCTGGTGCCATATATACTCGCATCCGGCTCGCTGCCAGCTCTCAAACGCAATCAATGGGAACGTGCCACAAATACTTGAGAGCGCGCTCCGGCAATCCTATATTTTTTTGGAATTGCCTGGAGTTCGTGCCTGATGAAGTGGGAAAGTAAGTGCAGCAGATAATCCATCATTATGGGCGTATGTGCATACGCTTCCAAGTGCTGGGATCATCTGGAAAATTTACGATTTGAAAGAGACTTATGATGCTAAACTACTAACTTTATGAATCTTTAAATACAAGTGAAGGCTTGGTTAACCCTGAAACAACTTCCAACTATACATTAATATTGTTAGTTAACCAAATGGGTATGTATAAATAATATATAATAATAAAATATTAATACATGAACGAATTATGAGGCTGAAGGGTTTCCGTTCAATTTGTTATGCTAAACAAGTGTGAAATCTATTAAGCACACTTAATATAGCAGTCTTAAAATACTCTCCATTGTAAAATACACTTTTATAAACCCTTTTTAATTTGTATAACTTTTATCAGAGTTTTGTAACACATTAATGAGCCATTTTAGACCATAAAAGTTTATATATTTTTGAGCACCATCAGCAGACAAGTAAAAGCAAACTAAATTTATTAATACATATTGAATAATAATAAAATCTAACAAGTATATATCTATATATTCCAATGGAAGACCTGACATATTTATTGTTAAATTAATTCAGTTTTATAGAACCTTCCATTTGATAACTATTTTCGTTATTATTTTTCAATTTCTTAATGTTATCAAAAGCCCACATATTATTTTGATAAACTGAACCAAACCGAAAAAGGCCTTTTAGATTGCGTTGCTAGCCAATAACCCACAAAATTGTTAAATAACTTTGCTATCTATCACATGGTATGGCTGAGATTTGAATGAATGATTTATCAATTTATTTTGTGTCATCCATTCCAGTGCGTATTTAGATCCAATAGGCCCAAATATCGCACGAATAAAAGGGATATCGTGCGCCATAGAAAAGCAATGTTACAGGAGGTCCATAAAATTTATGACAACAAATTAGTGTGCTGCTACTAATGGTTCCTCTAAGCCCGGTCTGGGTTGGGCCCTGGGTTCGAACTGGAAATGGGTATTGGCTATTAGGCTAATGCCAATTCTGGGCACAGTGGATGGAATGTAAGCTGATTGCCTTTCTTATGTAAGTTATACAAAAATTGCCAAGTAAAGGAACAATTTGAATTAAAAAAGATAAAACCCCGAATAGGTATGTATGTCAATATGCTAAGGCTTAGCTTCCTTAATTATAATAGTCTTATTATTGCAGATAGCATTCAGACATGCTTCCACTACAGGAAATATTTCGCTTTATAACTATTCAGTAGGTTAACTGTAAAAAATAAATATATAGGAATATGTCAAATAAAATAATGCAAGAATATCAATAATTTTGAACTTAGAATTCCGTGTAATTTTTCATACATATTAAATTTGGAAATTTACTGACACGCGAGTCAAGGCTGTGGGCACCACTGCCTTATAGATCCTGAAATGTTTTATTCCTGCACTCGAACTAAAAATACTTGAAAGCCGTAAGAAATATTATTTGCATCATGCTGAGCAGACGTAGCATTTACACGATGTTTGTCAAAGAAAAATATTTCGATCATCAAAAACATCTGCGGATCTAACTACCAGCCATTTCCAAAGTATATGTTTAGCATGCAATTAAACACATAGCATAGATCAAGGTAAACACCCAGCCTTCTATACTTTAGTATTGAAATTATCATTATCAATCGAGAAGGTGCCATGTTACCAGGGGATCTTACAGCTGTCCAAGTTCAGTATCTTCCTGCAAACCTACCAAGGCCCCAGCGAAACTTTCGGAATTTCTTGTACCCCCAAAGTGGGTGGCATTCCACTGTTCTGCCAAGAATGGAATTTCCAAATTCGAGGCCCCACATAAAGCCAGCGAATCCCGCCCAGCGGGAATCATCAATCGTTAGCTCCATCAATCGAACCAAGGAAGTGGAAGGGAGTGGGTGGGGCAACTGTTGCGTGGCATTGGGTGCGCCTCTTCCTTTGTGGGGGCGCAACAGTTGATAGATTAACGCTAAAGTTTTCCCCATTCTAGGCGAAAGTTATAATCAATGGTGCCATCGGAACATTTTGCCCGTCGTTTGTCGCTTTTCTTTATCACCAGTCGGACTGCCCCTGGAAACTCATTAGTGCCCTAAGATTGATTCTCACGTCAATTAGTAGCTTCGTTGGAATTATATTATGAGGTCAAAGCACGTGAGAATATGATGGTTTTTTAATTGGCTTATACTATTTTTAAACGTGCCTTTTAACTTGTTTTTAATCGTCTGCCAGGTGTGTATCATAATAGCTAAATATAGAATTCTTTGCATAATTCGTTTCACTCCATAACTGACCTTGTTCAAAAGGTGACTAGCACTGGCTTCCGTAGTCGTTAGTTAATACAACATTTTGGGAAAGAGTGATAGCTTGTGCGCCCATTGTGCCACCCCTCCTCCCCGAAACTAATTTGGTATGGTTAGCACATTCTATAATATCTTTTGCCGATAAGGTGGAAGTGGGGAACACCATATACGATATATGTTCGTACGTGAGGCCAAGAAATGCCTGGGACATAATGACAACTTAATTATTTAAGAATTTCACTTACTGATAAGGGTACTATGACTATGAACATTATTATATAAATTACTCTGTTGTGCTTAGAACTCTAATTATAATATAATATAATGGCACCGATTGGAGTTTTGTAAAAGTAAAGGTTAGATTTACAGTGAAACGTTGCTTAAACACATTTAAACTATTTATTTTGATACCTAAGAAACCGATTTGACTTAATCAAATTTAACTGTATAATCCCCTAGAAATTTGCTGCTATTTTACCTTGGAAAAAAAAAACCCACTAAATCAAACTTGCTCTTGTTTGCGTTTCATTACCTTGCATATAGTGCTTTATCCGAACTTTTTGTCATTTTCTCCTTTGGAAGCAGAGCAGCGATGAGGAAATATGGCCAGCAATCTGGGCTGTGTCCAGCGCATAATCAAATTGAGTTTACAAAAGATTCCATCCTTGCTCAAATTGCCAAAGGGAAAACGAATAAAAACATTGTTTTCGTTTGGTTTTGGTCAAATTGAGATTGCGCCAGACTCGGACGAAGTTCATGGCTTTTGGCCAAGGGAGGAGGAAAGTGAAAAGCTGTCCAAATTGCCAATTAAATTACAAGGCAGGGCCCAGGAACAGTGTGAGAAACGGCTATGCGGGCAAAATAAAAGTCCGATGGAAATGGGTTCAAGGGGGCCTGCTGAAAATTGCATTTTCCGGTGGGGTGGCGACAACAGCTGAGCTGAGAAAATCGCAAGCAAAACAGAAGAAAGAGCGCATTCAGGACGAGGTGGGGAGAGTGTGGGGAAGAGCACATGTGCTGGCCGAAAAGAAAAAGTAGACGCAGAGGCGCCGGCACTTGGCGCCGGATTTCCTCAATGATGACACACAAAAAAATAACAAACCGAAAAGCACACACAAACTTGGACTTGGACAAACTTTCTTCTCAGTTCGCTTCTCGTTCCGGTGATTTTGTGCTGGTCGGCCGCACAAAACTTGCCACTCCCGGCCGCACCGCAAATTCAATTTACGTTTATTTGCGAAAATATTGCCGCCGTCCTTGGTGTCCTTCCTAGCGGCCATCCCCTTTGCCCCGCCCCACGGAGCTCCCTTTCCCGCTCTGGTTTCTATTTCCCGGCAAACACACACGCACGCACACTTGGCATTTTTAATTTGCACTGCTGTTCGAAATTGCTTTTGAAATGGCATTTTAAAAATTTAATTGCCAGCTCTCTGCCCCCCAAAGGAGATGCCTCGCAGCGGCGTCTGAGTGTCCTTTAAGGCAACTGCTACGCCGAATTGCAAGTCACCGGACACACGGAGGAAAAATATAACAGACTCTTCTATCCTGTCTACAAATTTCCCGGCCTCGCCTACTTTTCGGAACCAGTTTACGACTTAAGTTAGAAAGTTTTCTCTTTACTTTTCTTTACTATCTCTGCATTAAAACTCTGGATAATGCACTGCTTTAATGTGTGATAAAAAATGCAGTTTGCTCATACGCAATTAACTCTACAATAAGCAAACGATTTTCCTGCATTTTCCTCAGTAAAACTCTTTTAAAATATAGCATTTACTTTCTATTTGGTTAGAAAAAAGCTTGCGTTTATAAACTAATATTTTATATTTTCATTTTCCAAAGAATATATCCGGCTTAGAAAGGAACAAGAACTTGAAAGGCATCCAATGTGATGTTTATTTTCCACCGTGCAAAAGACAGTGGGCGGTGGGGCGGTGGGGCGTTCTCGGTTTCGTTTCTGTGTCATGTTTGTCAAATTGACTGAAGCGAAGTCCTTCCCACTGCCTTGCTGCCGCCTCTCTTGCTCTGGGCAGCCTCTTGTTAATGTCCTGTCCGCTTCTTGTCGCTCCTGTTCCGTCCTGTTTACGCAGTTGTTGGCTTCCTTGTGGCCCCTGGCAAAAGCTCAGGAGCCGAGGCGAGGAAAAAGCGAACCGGATAGAAAATGCAAGCCATGTCTATGACATTTCCGAGGGGCTCTCAATAAAGTCCCCGGTAACTGTTTAGGAAATGTCACTTAAAATAAATTGAAAATGAGTCATCGCAAAATAAATTGTCTTCCATGCGAAGATTTATGGTTACGGCGTTTCTATAAAATATATTATTAAATACATTAGCTAAAATCAGTCTTAAAGCAAAGCTTGGAAAACTAAAAATATTTCTTGTCCCTTTCTGTCTGCCTTTGAAAGTAAAATTACCTTATAATGTCATAATTCCTTAAAATTTTTTATTTATATATACGTTAGGTAGAATAAGTTACATTTAATGGGGGAAATGGAAAATAGAACGACTTCCTGAAATTAGATTTAAAAAATCCACTTGCTGCAAGTAAAAATTGGCTTTAATAGTTATACAAAGAACCAGCACTTATTTTCGCGCCCTGACACCAAATTGCTTTCTCAACTTTTTGACGCTGCCTCTCAGCTTCTCAGCTTCTAGCAGTTTGACAGTGGAAGGATTTGAGGAAGGATTTCCTCTTCTGAAGTGCGTTTCAGGACTGGAGAGGAATCACAGCTAATGGCTCCGGACTTTCCGCTGACGCATTTCGACCGACTTTGCGGCGGGCTGAGCCCAACACTCAACGTCCAGGGCGGAAAATTAATATTCCAATGGCCATTACGAACCAAATTGATTGATATGCAAATCTATCCAATTACCATGACATATTTTCAATGCATTAACCAATCGATTGCTAAATGATAGAGGCAGGGGTGTGATCCAATCAAAATTAATTTATAGACTTAAGTAAAGTATTTTTACACAACAATGTCCATTGATTTCATTTACAATTAATTAATACATGAAACCAAAACAAGATCAATTCATTTCCTATCCAATAGTAAAATATATCATTTAAATTATGAATTTTTTCTACTAAGTAAAAAAAACCAGCCAGATTTAATTGCAAGCCTCAAACATAAGTTGAATAAAAGCTCCCCGCGGGACTTACACAATAAACCCTTTTAAATATGCGAAACAAAATAACCGAGACGGAATCCAGCGCAATCCTAATTGTCATAATCACGAGGGGAGACACTTGAGCGTCCTTTGCGGCGTCAAAAATTAAAACGTGACACAAATTGCTCGGTTGGTCTGAGTCCCCGCCGGGGATCCTTTGGTCCTCTCCTCGCCCAAATGCCATTAACCAGGACAGTGGTGGCAGCTGGCTCTAGGCGAGCGGGAGGACTGGGCCGGGTCCTGTCGCACTGCGCCTGTCCCGAGGGGTGAGCCGTTCCCAGGACCTGTCCCTATGTCCCAGTCTCAGCTAGTGTCCGTGTCAGTGGCGATGGATGTAATTCCTCATGTGAGTACACATAGAAAAAATGACCATCAAGCTCCCAAGATCTGTCCGAGTCTTCCGATTTTATTTTTTTATATTGCTAACCAATAAATGTATTTATTACATTTATTTATATAAGTGCTATGCAAAATGAGCTTGAGGTTTCTATATAATTAAAATGAATAGGACAAACGGATAAGCTAGATTCTCTTTTAAAATAAAAACATTTTAATAATTCGATGAAGAAACTTTCAAGAATGGTAGAATTAATAAAGTTGTCTGAAATATTCCATATAAATATCAAATTATATTTTATTTATCTAAGTAAATATTTCCCGATTTTGATGAAGTTTCAACCACAACATCCTCACCAGGGACCCATTTCTTAACATTTATTTTCGCTGAGTGCATGACTTGTACCATTTCTCTCTCCTCCACACCGCTGCTGCTCCTTGGTGCCGCACCTCGGGGAGCCTTTGTTAATCATTTTCCCTCAACTCGCAGATTTCGCACGCACGCACATGGGCGTGGAGAAGAGGCTTTGGGTGGGGGGCACTGGGCCATCATTTGCATATGTGTGTACCAGAAGAGGTGTGTGGTGTGTGTACGGAGTGTGTGCGTCTATCCACCTGCCCCGGGCCAGTTGAGCTGTTTTCTTTTACGATGATTGCCGGGATGTAAATTTGATTTAGGGCTCTGGGCCCACAGAGAGGTCCTCTCCCGAAGCCAACGACACTTTAAGAGCCAGGTCTTTCATTCTTTAGGTCATCAAACCTACAGAAGGCCAGATGCTGACTGCGTTGAATCGAAAAAATGCAACTATCGGCGAACATATGGCGAGAAAAAGGTCAGACGGAAAGAAAACCAATTGGTCAGAAAACTTTAAAGACAATAAAATACTTTTTACGATTTCGACACATGTAAGTTCTGGTTTCATTTGTTTATGCCTAAAAAATGAAATGAAAAATCGTCAGCAAGATGACATTTTTTACACACATATCTACAGAGTCAGAATATGTGAAAAGCGGAATACAATTCAAAAATGGAATATTAAAAGCCCTCAATTAATAATCATTGATAATAATAATTTGGTTTATATATGTGTCCATATATACCAATTTAAATTAATTTTTTAAAAACAATATTTACTAACCTTGGAAAAGAACGAAATATATATTTGCAAATAATTTAAATGTAAGGCACTTAATAAACCATAAAACGGAGTGCTACAAAAATTAAGTGTGAAAAATCGCGTTCTCAAACTCGGAGGAAATGAACTTGCCACCATATGTTTTCCCATTGAGAGCAAGTTTCACACATGCTTAGCCATTTTCCCTATTTCCCAAAGGTCTCCGCCCCCGCCCCCGCCCTTCTAAGCTCCACCAACTTTACCGCCACCTGCAAGCCGCTTTTCTTTTCGTTCCGTTCGCCTTTTTCACAAGCCATTAGCAGCTGTTCGGGGCGACGATGAAGGAACATCTAGCAGCCGCTAATAGCAAACACACACATGCGAACTCCTTGCACGGAGGAAAAATTATTGTAATTATATGTACGTCTTGTTTCCATAAAAATATGAATAAAATTGTTCAGTTATCAAATGTTTTACCTCTTAAAAAGGAAGAGATATATTAATATATTTCTTATTGCACAACTAAAGCTCAAAGCTTCAACATTTTAATGATTCTTGATTATCAAATACAGAAGGAATATCTATCTGATCATGAAATAAGCCCTTCGTGTCGAATTCAACTATATTATATCTGTCTGAATGGACATATGCACTTTTATACTTTAATATTACAAATAAATTACTTTCCATCATTACACATTTTATTTATATTTAGCCTTAAATATCACTGTATCAGTGTATTTTTACAAGCTTACTTTCACAATTAACAACTTAGTTGGGTTGATAACAAACATTAATAGTATTATTTGGTCATATTAAACCCAATTTTTGTGTGTGTATGAGGTAAAATTGTTCGTTTAAAAAAAAATAGGATGAGGTGGTCGGTGGCACTCACCTGGAGCGTGAAACTCCTCCTCGCCATTGGGCTGGATGACGGAAATCTCTGTTGACTGCTCATCAAAAGGGGGATCCAGCTACTTTCGGTTTTAGTGCCGGCGAAATTTTGTGTATTTCTATGGACTGTGTGGCGATGTTGGTTTTCGTTTTCCTTATTTTTAAAAAGAGCAAATGCTTACAAATACGACTCGAACGAAGCCTCCCTTGTGTTTGTTGCTTTGTGGCCGTTTTTTAACGGTTGCCAGCGCAACTCCTGATAGGAGAAAACTTGGCCAGCAGGAGCAGCTAAAGGCAATGAAAGCAACAACAACACCAAGCAGGTGTGAGATGTCAGCCGCCCTTAACCGCTCCCACGCACACAACTGCACACACACACGGAACGAGTCGCCAAGTGTAAATAGAGTAATAAAAAGAATGTAGGGAAATGAAACAGGAAAAGCAGGCGGAAGAAAAATCGAAGGAGACCCGTCCCGAGAGAGGGCGAAAGAGAGAGAGAGCCCGTTACAGACAGGAAGAGCGACAGGGAGCTCGAGAGGCAGAGAGCGAGATCCTGTGCGAGAGCCAATAACAAACTTTCGCCTTTTTGTTTATTTCACACACAACGCACTAACACTGACACTTTTCCAGGATGCGGCTTTTTAAATGGCCCGAGCCGATAAATTTGCATTTTGCTTTGGCATTTATTTATTCCGTTCCTGGCCGCACGATAAACTGAAATTCAGTTTTTTTTCTCCAGCGTCTTTTTCCGCTATTTTTAACACACGCACTTTGCGCAACTAACTGTAAATTTACCGCACACCCGCACAAGAAGTCTGCACCGTGTGGCTGCTCAAAAGTATATTAAAATACCGGAGTTCCCCATATAGTAGAATCGTTAATCAAATGTATGTATTTTGGAATATTTTTTCTAGACATACAGCTAATATCCATATTTACTGTTGATATTATTTTAAAACTTTGTTAGGAAAACGAACCAGCTTCGCGGGTGAAAATCGAGCAATAACAAAGAGCGTGCTTTGCGTGTTGCTTAAATAGATTTTGGTTCCAACCAGTTCGCTCTTTGCGTCGAACTCTCTCAGGTTCGAAGCCTTAGGTTCGATGCCGAAGCACAGTGGTTCCACAATTTATAAATTATCCATGCCACTTCTGCGCCCTAACTAACACATCTCAGGCTTAAATAAAAAAAAATAATATTTATAAATAAACAAAGCATTCCCAAATCCATTTACTTCCGCCTAAATATAGTATCTTTAAGATTCTTTCTAATTTTTTTGAAATTAATTGTAGTTCTTCTACTCAATCTAGTTTACAAACTGTTTATTTACAATGTGCAAACGCCTTCCAACTGGAATGGTGTCTGTAGAGTGATTGACTTAACAGTGGAAATCTGCAGAGCCACTGTATGTCGCTGTTGCTTATGCGGATGGCAGCGCTGTTATTGTGGCTGTTTCTATCTATGGCAAAACAGCTGATGTAACTGAGCTTTGTGTAATAGTGTAACCCCTCTGCTGTTAACAGTGGCACTGTGGACGAAGACTTATGTTAAAGCCATTAAAATGTGTATAAATTGTAAGTTAGCTAAAAATTCCATATTTAACTCTATTAAATCCCTTTTTTATTATGGAAGTAATCAAAAAGAGGCTCAAATAAGATATTACTTATGAAGTTAATAATTATATATAGAGATATCACCGATATGAGCAATTACACCGATGAACGGGCTTTCAAAATATTTGGTGTACTCAATGAGTTAATTTATTTAATTAAAAATTGAACACTTTGCACTTGGTAGAAAATCTTAGAATTAACTTAAGGCTGCAACAGATTCTTGGGGGGACCCTAAAGCTATCGGTCTCAAAGTAGTATGTAAACTCATCAGAAACTAAAGGCCGAGGCCGGCGCCGCATTTTCATCGGCACAATCCATTTATTGGGCTTAGGAAGCAGTTCTTTGGAGTGACCAGTATGGCAGTTGGATTTAAAGTAAGGCGTGTCGGATCCCTACGGATCGATGAAGGATATCATGATGTAGCGTGTGCCATTCGTCACGAGCAGTCCCTCGTGGTAGTGGGTCAGCCGTCCCGGGTGCATTAGCATCCAGCCCTTCTTCGTCTCGGTTACGGAGCAGTTATACCTCAAGAACCGGCAGCCACCGCCCTCATAGTCGACTCCCGCTCGGTTCATTGCAATGTTGATGGTGTATGTGGAGGAGTCGTGGTGGGGCCGTAGCGAGGGCTGCTCATCCGGGCGGTAGCGCACCATGAAGTTCATCAGTGAGCGGGGAGGCTGTGGGCAAAGCACGTAAAGTTATAAATTGTTTTGTATTTCGAATTGTGTCCAAAAGTAATGAATATTTAGGGACACCATTCAAATCTACAACCTGAAGTGTAGCTCCAGAACTTACATTGTGGAAGTAGCCGATGAAGGCACGCTCTTGCAAGGGACGCACGAACATCTGCAGGAATTTGAGATACAGCGTATCCAGGCCCACCTGCTTCATGTGGATGTCACGCGTGGGCACCGCCTCGTATCCGCCCTCCAGACGTGTGTCGCTGTTGCTACCATCCGACCAACTGTTGTGTGCCTCCATGATAGCCACCAGGTCGTCGCAGAAGGCGTCCGTGACGATCTGGAACCAGTAGACATCCGGACACGGCTGCGGAATGACGTAGCTTTCGTTCAGCTGTATCGAGTAATTCGGATGTATGTACTTCTCCGCCCAATCGTATCGGTTGGAGAACAAAGTGTGGAAGTCGGGGCGTGTCACCGAACTATTGAAGTTATCGGCGTTGACCAAGTGCCCAAAGTAGCGCTGGTTGGTTATGTACATGAAGATGCCCTGAAGAGGAGACAACAAGGTTAGTAATCGAACACAATGACTTTAATTTGAGTATTAATAAACATGTCTGTTGAAATCATTACAACATAGTGTACTTATTTCAAAGCTAGAAACTTACCGCATTCCGCAACGACTCACACATGGCCATGTCGGGATCGAATTCCTTGTGCTGGAAGGTGATAGCATCGAAGGCACTGTGTTTAACCAGATAAATGCTCGTGACATGGGGCACGTTGAAGATCCCACTGCAAATGGAATGGAATAGATAGAATAGATGTGATGAACGAGGCAGCCACAACAGTACGACTGATGAAGTCGAGAGCGGATTTGCAACAGTGTTGCGAAAATGGAAAGTGACCTCGCAGCGGCAGAACCTCCAAATAGAACCATTTAATTCAATCACAGCACCGAGATTAAGGGGGGGCCATGGCGAACGGTTGGACGTGGACGTGGACATGAACGTTCAGATGGCGAGAGAGCGCAGTTTGCAAGCAACATTCCGCGTTGGCGATCGGATTTACGGCTCGAAAATAATGCCTCGTGGCATCTGGAAGCTCGACTGGATCGTTCTCATCGTGCTCTGCTTCCTGCTATTCGGAGATACTATCCAAGTGGCAGCCCAAAGTGAGTCGCCCCAATTCCCTAGACGCTCAGCTGAATCAATCGGATATTGTATTATAGGAAGCACTGCGGGAAAGACCGAAAGACGCAACTATACGGGCAAGAAGCCTGTGGTCATCCAGCATAGATCCCAGGATGCCGTCAACTACTACGATCACGAGAATGTGAGTGGATTAACGAGGGATGTCGCACTCTGATATATATTCAAGATACTTTTTTAGGGAGCCAAGATCATAAAGTCGTCACATTTCGAATTGGATTACACTTTGGGGCGCAAAATCACATTCTTCTGCATGGCCCAAGGTAAGAATTGCCCACCAAGTCAGTTTGCTTAATGCAAGTTGTTTCTTTTAGGCAATCCGCGACCCACAATTACCTGGTTTAAGGACGGAGCCGAGCTCTACCAGCATCGATTCTTTCAGGTAATCCCATACAACATGCATTTAGTTATTGTATATAATCAGATATTTTCTGCGTTTTGCCAAGGTTCACGAGTCTCACATAGAGACGAATATCGTTAAATCCAAAATGGAAATTGATCCTACAACGCAAATGGACGCTGGTAAGTAAAATCGATTAGACAAGATCACATTGGCAAAGGAATTCTATGAATATTTGTAAGCCAAGACATAAATCAAATGTTTGCCAAGCATGATTTTATTTCCTTAGAAGGGCGTTTAAATAGTTTAAACAATAGGTTGAACTTCCCTTATTTTAAATAGTCTGGCTAGGTATTTGATTTATTTAATTTAACTGAAATAATCACAATATTTCGATTTTCAGGGTTTTATGAATGCCAAGCGGATAACATCTATGCCATAGATCGACGAGGCTTTCGCACGGACTATGTCATGGTTAACTTTTAGGATGAGCCTTGCACTTCACAATCTACGATTTAACTCTTGGATAATGTAAATCTAACACAAACATTTTGAATAAAATATATATTAAAGAAAGACGCAAAAATGTCTCGATGGGACTATAGCTTCTACCTCCGACTTTTTGTGCGTTTTTGTGTGCGCGCACAAAGCCGACAAATTGGCTCAATTACCCCATTCAAAATGATTTTTTTGCATTTATTTTATTAAAATGTGTGGAAAGCAAACCAAGCAAACCGAGCAAACCGAGATTTCTGCTTCTAATATGAGTTGAGTTTTGCCACAGCCTCCAAAAAAGGCCACAGTGGGTCAAGGGCTGATTTACATAAGTTTATCAAGAATCAAGGACTCAAATTATTATTATTATTTGGAAATTATATATGTCTATGATGGTGTCTATTTAATTCTCTCTATATTTTAATATCGCTAAAATTTCAAAACTATTTTACCAACAGATTTCATTAATTCATTGAGAGACAAGTGATTATTCAAAGTATTTTCGAATATTAAATAATAATAAGAAATTATCAACCATTTAAAGCAATTAGAATATGTACAAATATTTTCAGGAATCTAAGCTCGAGAAATCCTTTTGAGCAATAACATTCAGCCAATGTGTCGCCTCACCACTGTGCACCGAACGGAGTCCCAGCCTGATTTCTCGAAAGGGGTGCTCCATGAGCTCCTACAGCGAGCGGTGGTATCACCGAGCGTCCAAATCAAATAATGCGATGGAATTGAGTGAAATATGGAAATGCGGCGCGATGAGAAACCCATCCCAGAACAACAAAAAGCAGCGAGCGGGTGAATCGCGAGAGTACAACATCCATCGGATTAAATCCGCCGGACAATTGTGGCAAATTAGATGCGCAGAGCGGATCGGCAGTCCCGCCGAGTGGATCAGTCGCCCAGCAGACAGCAGACGAGATTCGCACAGCAACGCCACCAGTGTAGCAGCCTTATCCATTATCCAGAGAGTAATCATGCAGGTCAAGTGCCTGATCATCTGCCTTGGATTGGGGCTGCTCATGCTAGCCACGCCCATTTGCGAGGCACGACGTGGACGTGGCCGTGGACGCACCAAGTCCAGGGTTCAGATCGGTCTGCCCATTACGGGCAAGTATCGCGATCCAGAGTCCGATCAGTATTACAACAACAACAATGTGAGTGGATATAACAAATAAAATGTGGCCATAAAATAAGAGGAGAGAGTTCCTAAGGCAACAGTCTTCTTCTCCTGACTGGTTTACAATTCTAAAAAAGAACTCAACAGTTATTTCTGAGCGTCTAAAGCTAGAGGGACTTTCTGCTTTAAGTTTCAAGAATATTCATTTCCTGAACTTCCTATCTGTTGGTTCTTCTAATTCTTCCAAAGAAAAGTGTCCACTAAATATTTCTTTTGCTCTTAGGGCGCGAAAATCCTGCAGGCCTCGCACTTTGACCTCGAGTACGTACTGGGCCACAAGATCGCCTTTCTGTGCGTGGCCAAGGGTAATCCCCGACCCCATATCACCTGGTACAAGGATGGAGCGGAGATCTATCAGCATCTGTACATGCATGTCCACGAATGGCGCATCGGCGACGACAAGGTCAAGTCGAAGATCGAGATTGACCCCGCCACGCAGATGGACGCCGGTCTATACGAGTGCACTGCTGACAACATGTACTCCATTGATAGGCGCAGTTTTAAGACCGATTTCTCCATCGCCTTCGACTGATCAAAGCCTCGACCTCAATCTCACATCCAAAATATTGAAGAAGTCCCCGCTTATGGAAATTGAAGCCTAGCTGGTTGAGCGGAGAAATTCCGATGGTCATTCTTACTAGTTGGGAAGCAAAAGTCTAATCTTAAGATCAAGTTTGACATTTCCATTTATAAGAAACAAGAGAATGTGTTTTATATACGAAAAGATCTTTCAATTGGTGAACTCTAACTACGATTCCAAAATGCTGTTTTCATAAAATTGTTGTATCATAAAAATAAACCAATTGAATTGTTAAACTATTATCAACGGAGTATTATAATTAACGAAAGTACCTCAAACAGAAGCCCTGATCCATATATCATCTTGATGTTAAACTTTCCAAGATTATGGTGCATTTGCGTTTTTTGTACTTACATCAGATCGCGCTTCACAATGTCGACGTAGTCGTGCGACCTGGCATAGTAACCGCCCTCGGACAGGGCACCCCAGAAGTTGCTCCACAGCTCGTGGTGTTTGGTGAATAGCGGAGCCGCAAATTTCCTGCAAGTTGTTGTGGAATCATTGTTAGTTTGGGAAAATCGGATTCAGCTGCCTTTGGCCTACTTGTTTAGCCTTAGCAGCTCGCGGAGAACCTCGCCGTCGTCGATGTGTGCATCTGCGTCCAAGTAGAATATATAGTCGCTGTTATGCAGTCGAGCCTTGTCACTGAAATTAAAATTACAAATAAATGAATTCTTCGTAAAAGAGTAAGAAGAGTAAGCTTATACATAGACAATGGTTCTCATCGTTCTTAATAGAGATTATTAAAGGAATATTCTTTCATCATTTACATATTTACGTGTTTAAATTATTAAACTAAAAGTTTGCTTTGTTTTTGTACGACTTACAGGGCCAACTGCCTGCCTTGACGTTCGTCCAGTTCATCCGTGGAGATAGAGTACTTTGCACTGGCGTACTTTTCGCCATATTTATTGACAAATGCCCGGCTGTCGTCGTCGTGGAATGGCACATTGCTATAGATGAGCAAGTGCAGCTTCTTTTTGGGATAGTTTAACATCCCGACGCCCTCGAGGAACTGGTCGAAGAAGGGCACGGCTTGCGTGACCATCAAAGCTAGGGAAATCACCGGAAGATTGCTTTCCTATAAAAATATGCAATTATTAGAACTAAGAATCGAAGCAAACAAAAAATAGGACTCACATCCAGATCTAGTAGATTTTCCTGGCACACAAGGCACTGGCCATTAAAGGTTTTGGCCAGATAGTTGGCGTAGGCATTCAGATCCACCTTGCTCGGACCATTGCCATGGACAATTGCCGGCGTCGTCATGAAGTCCACATTCTGCAGGACACCCTGATTGGTATCGAGATCCACTTTGAGCTTCACGTCGTTTTTGGCCCCATGAAGGTTTTGGAATAGCCTGGATTGTGTGTCCAGCTTCATGCCCAGCTTGCCGCGTTTCGCTTCATTAAGGAAAGCCTTTGTGATGTACAGCTGATCGTCGGCGGTATCATCGATTGGATCCTCCAGCAGGCCATAAACCTGTGGCGCATAGCCCATAAAGGCCCCAGAATTGACGAATCGGGAACCCTTTCCCTCCACCTCAGGATAATCCTTGGCTAGACTTTTATCCGGCCAACAGAACTTCTCGGCGGAGACCAGCAGCTTGGCCCCCGATTCCTTGAACTTCTCCACAATCTCCTCCAGCGTAGCAGTGACCACAACATCGTAGCTGTAAGATATAAAGTATTATACATTTGGCATTTTATGACGGCTTCCACATGAGTCTCTTACCTGTCCGTGAACAGTATTATGGCATCCGGATCATTCTTGAAAGGAGCAATGGCTTCGCGCAGAAGGTTTAGCTTGAAGCCGCCGCCGGGATGCTTCATATCCCCGCCCTTCCATTCCTCTCCCAGTCCAAGAGTGGTCACCTAATTAAATCATAATTATATCATCATTATTATGCATTCAATTTATCATTATATGATATACATCTACATATATATTCAGCCTATGATCTTAACCGGATTTCATGAATTTCACGCTTGGCCACTTTATATATAAACTTTTTAAGCACAGAATAGCAAGTTTTTATGAATTTCAACTTTCAGCTGGTTGTCATGTGATAACAAGATCATTATATATAGACAGATAGCTCAAATCCACGACTCACAACCACATTTTTGTAAGCATTTGAACCAGCTGTAAGCTTAGGCATAATAACATAATATTTATAAGCATTCACGACCGCATAGAATTAAGATAATAATAATAATAATAAGCCTCAACAGAATAAGAAATGTATATATATATGCAATCCAAAAAGTAATCCGAAATGGATAGAAGGAACTAAAGATTCATTCAACAATCGCTGCAGATCAAATGACTTGAGTCGCACAGTTCTCTGAATATGAGAATAATAACGAAATTCAAAACAAAAAGGGGAAGGGATCAGCTTTAGCTAATATAAAAAAAGCCGGCTTATCAGCACATTTTGTTGCCGACAAAGTTCTTTCCGAAATGGAACATACACATATTTTGTGACATCTTCGGGACCTGATAAGCCTCAATCTTCCGCACTGAGACCGAGGGAATAGAAAGTTCCAGAGCTATCAATAGACCGGGAAACCGAATCGGTTCGTATTGTGCCAATTACCCCGGCAACTGCACCCGATTCAGTCTGGGAGGCTACGTTCCTTCAACATGTGTGCACTATATGTTGCCGTTGCCCCACAATGTCCAGCCAATCTCCGTGCTCCACATCAGAAAATCGGACGCCAACGCCGGATGCTCGGGTAGCCGCTCACACTCACAAAAACAATCTATATTCCGTATACTGAGCCGACATTTATTTAGGCAATACTATGTAGCTAAAGTGTGCCAAGCCAACCGGCAAGTCTTGAAAGTCTTTCAAAACCCACGAATACATATGACATATTCTCGTTTTCTTCTTATCTGTCTTACATTTGATGTCTTGTGTGTCATTCTTGCATATATATGTTACTAGGAGGAACAGATGTTAAATTAGAAATTCATCAATAAAAACAATCGATTCTAATTTGCATAGAAAGAGCTCGTCAAGTTTGCAAATTTTGGACATGGACATAACTGTATTTAATGTGCTGTCTTAGATTTAATGTGTTTCCACAAACATTAACCGGTTTCCATATATTATGCGGAACAAAGGAACATTTTGAATTTTCAAAATTGAAGTCATCAGCTTTCAAAGATTTATATATTTGCTAAGAATATAATAAAAATCATGAAATACTTATGTACATAGCAATTTATTAATTTATTTCCAATTTTAACTATTATCATTCCATCGATTCCCAACAAAGCTTAGACCTCATTTCAGATTTTAGAAGTGCAGATGGGTCTAATTAGTGATAACTTTAGTTTAATTTAGTTTAAATCTCACCTCAATGTCGTAGACGCGTGTAGATCGCAGATATCGGGCATAGCCATCGGTGGGTTCAGTGGCCACAGTGAACACTTTGACTTTGTCTGCGGGGCATGGAAAAGCGGCGTGAATGATTGATGATTTAAATGTGTAAATTTTATATAAATTGTGAAGATAGATCTAGGTTACAGGCGATCCAAATTAATGTTAATCGAAATGCTAACAAAAAATAACACAATGAATTCGGTCTTGTTTCTAGGGACAGTATACGTTTACCATTCATCGTAATTGCTCAGTTGGGAATCCTAATGCATCGCAAGCAAGTAGGAAGCCCCAAATACGCAAATAAAAGTATATTAATGGTGCTGAAAACCATTTAATAGGCTAATTTATAGATGAAAATTGTTGTTTATATATAGATCACAACGGATTTAAATTACTTAAATCATTCCATATCTGGAAAAAATAGCTGAAGGAAGTTTATTGAGCCACAAATACAATATGCTAATATGCTAATTGGAAATACTTAAGTTGGTCAAAATAGAATGACAAAGAGCTAAATGCTTATTGTTAAATCGAGCCAATACCTTATCTTGAACATTAACCGGTCATTTTAATTAGGCAACGAGTTGAGCAAGTTTGGGGACGATAATTATGAGTATGGAGAAAGACTCGACTTCCAGCAATCTGTATCTGTATTCTGTCCTACTTAGTGCATCTGCATCTTGTATAATGTATCTTGTAGCTGCATCTGCTCCTCTTCCGCGCGATTCCAGAGTAAACGACCCGCACACATCAAAGCGGAAAGAAAACACAAACAAATTTCTGGAAGTGGTGGCGGAGAAGGGAAGCGGGAACAGAGGATATTTAGCGGTGGCCCATGTGAGTTCGCAACGATGCGCTCATGAATGCAATGTATAATTTTCTATGAACGCTGATGAACTCATTCCAACTTAAGCCAGAAACAATCAAAAATTAAATAAATACAAACCATTCCAATTAGTCTCCGTCGCTGCAACGACGTTGGCGTCGGCGTCGGAGTCGGCTTCGGCGCTAGCTCCTTGCGACGCCACAGCCAGCAACAAATACAAAGCGAGTTGTTGTATTCCTTGCATTTTGCTGGATATTTATTCCTTCTCTCCCAAGCACAGATTTTGAATACAGCTAAATTTTGAATACAGATCTCTCGCCGTTATTGCAGCATCTTTCGAAAAAATCTTGAGGAGAACTAAACTAATCAGTTTCTTAAAAACTGTCTCGCCGCCAGAAACTCAGAAACGCGATTGAGCACAAATGAGAGGGGAGAGATATCGCACTGCCAGTGGCAGTGGCAGCGACGCCCGCTGAACAGCTGATTTGACCAGTGTTGAAAACAGTGCTGGCAGACTGCAGATTTTCCGTCAAATCTGGCGGAATCCTGACAATGATGTATGAATCGATTTGTCACTGGTTAATTGTCAGAGGGAATATCGCTCTAAGGTTTCTATAGAAAAATGCGTTCCAGCCTCCAGGTGTATTTGTCACAATTATATTATCAGGAATATTATCTTATTATAGCAAAACATCCCATCAGCTGTTTACTTTCAACATCGCAAGCGGCGACGTCGGCAGAGTACTCTTTGTTCGATTTACAACACTTTTGCGGGTGGTGCGCTAGGGTGAACCTTTGGTGTTTTGTAAATGAAAATTTAGATTATTTAAAAGAAAATATAAAAAATATATAATATGCAACATATTTAAAAATATTGGTCAACACTGTGATAAATAAATTGAAGAATCTTTTTAATGGTGTTGACATTTTGATATTCCATTTGTTTGAGTGGGAAGAAACTGGAAGTTGAATAATATTATTGATTAATTTTATTAAATATTATATTATTATTATGAAAATATTATTCTGTTTTAATATGATTTAAATGTTTTATAAAAAGAAAATGGTTTTATAATAATGTATCGGAGATATGGATTAATTATTAGAACACTTTTTGGGATCCAAAGTAACGGTTAGACAAAAAAATCATAGAAAACAAAAACAATTTAAGATTTTAAGAATATAAGGGAGAAGTTTAAGTCAAATCGGTTTTGTAGGGCTTGAGATGACCTCTCCCAAATTAAAACAAAATCATCATATTTCTGCGTACGACTATATTTTTACTTCGTAAGTACTCTTGTTTAAAATTGTTTGGTATTAATCGTTATTACAGCAATAAAAGATGGTGTTTTCTGCTACGCTTCCCTCACATCCTCATGCACACGTTCTCCGTCGAGCCTCCCGACTCCGCTACAATTCGCTTGTTAATGAATATAACTAAACATATTTATGCTCTATAGATAGAATTACACGTTATACGAAAATACTACATATATAGTTTGCCAACATGGTATGCTTAGGCTTAATTCAAAATAAACACGAATACATAAGTTATTTTAGCCTGTCCTTACTTGAAGGTTGTACTTTCGACTTAATTTTAGCGCTGACATTAGTGGACGAGAAACGGAACTAAAGCCTAACTTAAACGTAATCGAATTGGGTTCAGTATTTGGTTTGGATTTCAATTGTAAGTAAGTAACAGCCATTGGAAGTGCGTGTTTTCGTTCAGGGTTTTTTGGGTTTTCTTTTGTGGATTTCGATGATGGCGATGGGTTAGCTTGTGCTCTTAGTATTTCCTTGCTTGGACTATGAAACCAATGCATGGTGATAGTGCACTCGCTTCTGGCGACGCTTGGGCCGCGGTTTCAATTGTTCCTCATTCAGCTTAAGCCTTTCCTCCACTCCAACAGCAGCTGCTCCATAGAGAGTGACTGTGTAGGAGTGCAGACAAAGGATTGACTCCCCGACGACGGTTCTTGATTCCCGACTGATACTGTGTGATGCTGGTGGTTTCAAAGTGGCGGTTGACGATGCACTGGAAGTAGCTACTGCTGCTGGTGAGTAGTCTCGAGAAGCTTGTCAGGCGAAGGTCACCTGGTAGAAGAGCCACTCTTCCATGAACGACGGAACAAAGGCCTTCGTGGTGGTGTATTTCACCTTAGGCCTTAGCAGATCCAATTGCTCTTCAAACAGGCGCAGCTGCACCTTGCAAGTGGAACCATTGCCGTGAGTCAGATACTTGCCGTCCGGCTTCAGCACCTTGAAGGCGTGCTCGAAAATTGTGCGGATAAAGTCCCACGTCTCGCCCACGGGTACATCCGTTATAGGAATATCTGTGAGATCCCCAAACACATAATCGAACTTGCGGCCGACGGCAATGAACTTCTTTAAATACTCGACGCAATCGCCCACAATTATCTCGTACTGGTCGGTCTTGCGTTTCTCCAACACGTCGCCGCAGATCACGCTGAGGTACTTGTTGCATGTCTGCATCACAAGCTCATCAATCTCCAGCATCACCACGTGCTTGGGATTCTCCTTGAGCAGCTCGTACAGCAAGGCACCGTCTCCGCCGCCCAGGATACATATCTCCTTGCCCTCGTAGTTTTCCTTGCCGCGGCACATCAAAGTCTCGGTGTAGATCAAGTCGGATTCAGCAATGTCTGGAGACGGGAAAAGGTTAAAATTTTAATTTAAGTATTTATTTCATGTCAGATAAGAGATATATGGAGGTTATTACAAATGGCTCTATATTTAAAAATATCATTCAAAAAGAAAAATAAAATGAAGAGATTTATGATATTAACAACCTTTCAAGCGTATTACATATCAATCTAGACTTAAGAGTCTGCAAGGATACATTTGAAATGCCTAGTATTCTATAGTATGCTATAGTATTCTTTTAGGTATCACAATATGTTTCTCTACTATTTTCTGCTTACATATGCCTGCTTTAATGCAATTGCCTTGACCTTTACAGAGAGACACATCAACCAAAAATCGATGGTCCGTGTCCTACTTACTTTGCAGCTCATCCAGCAAAAGCATGTTGCCCAGGGTCTTGGAGTGCATGATTTGAATCTTCTGGAAGGGCGACCGCGCCTCGTAGACCAACTGGTCGATGTCGTACTCGATGATGCGTTCATCTGCGAAAGATTTAAGTCGATTAGTAGTGCCTCAATAGTCGCAATAACTAGATACTAGTAGTACTGATTTCCGTTCAATTGTTAGGCGGCACATGCAAAAAAACTACTTAGTTAGACAAGAAGATGACACTCTATCGGAAAAAATATAGAAAGAGAGGCGGTAAAGTCTGAATTCTGAACGGCAAATGGCTGAAATGATCTATCATGCTGGGTGCGCCACTAGAAGAACTCTGAGAACATCAGCTCGATGGTGCTGCATACGCTCAACGATCACATAACGTTCACATACGTTTCGGATGACATACAGCAGTAGCGGTAGTACGAGTAGTTGCTCTAGTTGCAATATGGATTGGGATTGCTTCTTACCTGACGACGGGAAATACCTGGAAACATCGCCGCGCTTCAGCGTCGGCAGCTTCTGCGCCTTGGTGGCCTTCAACTTGACCGCCAAGATCTTCTCCAGGCTCTTAATCTGCGCATTTTTGTCGGAGATTCGTTTAATTTCGTAAATTTATTGAGCGTGATGTTGTTATTGATCGTGGTGGTGGAGGTGTTGTTGAAAGTTCAGGTACCAATTATGAGCGAGCGTAGAACGAGGAGCGATTACAAGTACGAGATCGAGATCGAGGCGGGGCAGGTTACACATGTGCGTTTTGGCGAAAGTATTGTTCAATATTTGTACACATTTATTCACAGTTCGCGGCAATTTTGGTGTAATTTGGAATCCAAGAGCGGTTGTTCATGATGGTCGATGAACGGTCGAGTGTCGATTGAATAGATATGAAAATAAAAAATTAATTCAAATTAAAAATAATCTCGGCTAAGTGAAGGGAAGCTAAAACAGCAGTGATGCCCATTTATCTCTTGGGAACAATTGTAGTGACCAGAGGAGGTAAAAATTACGGAAAAGGATCGTTGTACCGCTGAAATACTGTTCCCAATGTTCTCAATCTTTATTAATTTTCATGTATATATATGCCTGTAATATAAATATTTGAGCACTTAACGTCTTTATAAAATTAAAAAAAAATTTCAAAATATTTACTCTTTGTTTTCAAAAGAGTGTGGTTATAGATAAATGATCCTGGTGGTGTTCATAGTCAGTTAAGATGATACATCGTCTTCTTCCCCATTAAAAAGATTATTAATGAATAATCAACTCTTAAAGAAATGTTCTCTTAATTTCACTTTCTAAAGAAATTGCACATAAATTATTGATGATTTAGAAACCTACAATATTAATCTTATATTGTTGTTTATTGCATCTGGAAAACTGGAAAATGGCAAAGAAGACCAATGAAGAGAGCTGAAGACGTAAAGAAATTGCTTGGAAGAAGGATAAATTGACATCACTGCTAACCAAATAGGAGAACCGTCTGAAAGATTGGACAAACTAGCATGCAGGAGCGACCTAGGGAAGTAATCCTCAAAGAGGAGGAACGCTAGGAAGCTAACATCATGGTCTGTGGGTGTGGGAATGTGCAGGGATTACGAGGCAGGTCGAATTTGTTGGGTGGTCATGACGATTCGATGAATTTTTTGTACAGAGCCCAAGATTCGGTGACCCAGAGGCAGGCGTCCAATTCTGGTGATGGTCATGAAGGTTTTCTTTTCGTTTTGCAGTGGCGGCAATTGGAAATACTAGTGGAAAAACTGCACGGGGTGTTCTAGACTCTGCAGTGGAATTTTGAAAGAGAATTTCGGTTGTATGTTAAGTGAGTACGAGTAAGTAGATATATATTGCATGTAGAACTAGCAGGAACTAAACGGTATTTGGTTTTTGATTCTGATTTCGATAGTAAGTTCGACCAACCTGAGCTAGTCATGTATATGTCGATATATCCGCCGCGCTTGATCGGGGGCAAGTACTTGGACCGATCGGAACCGAATTTCTGCCGCAGAATCAGTTCCACAGTGCGCATGGTCTGCAATGGTAATTTCCTTTTACTTTTTATTCAAGTCCTTCAACGGGGCAGATGTTAGTGAGAGTGTGGCACGATGAAAAAATTCAAATAATGGAAGGTGACCTCCGTTCCGGTGAACGGAAACTCTTCGAACGACCCACCTCACTCACACCAGGCGACGACGACAACACAGGCAGCCCGCCCGGCCCAACAGAAGCTATTTATAGTCCAAATACTTGATACTTATGAAAAAGGAAAGTGAACAGAACCAAAAAGGAATATTTAGCGCGCCATATAAATATGCATGTGCCGCTGGCCGAGAGTGCAGGCATATATACATACGTACCAATTGCAAAATGGCAAAAAAAATACAATAGAAGGCTTAACCACACACGCGGATTGCGAAATCGCTGAGCTCTCACAGCAAACAGACGTAAACAGAACACTGAACTTAGGAAAGCGATGCCGGCAAGATAAGGAAAGACACCTGCATTTACGACAATAGTACCTTTGGAATTTTAAGCCATTTCAACTAAAATGATATATATGATATACTTACATTTTATAAGCATCATAATTTGTATTGAGTCATATTTTATGTAATTAAGCTAAAGATTCTATATCTTCGGGAGTTTTCTTAAGTTCTCCAAACTGAATTTCTATACAATCAATTTAAATGTAATTAAATTAGACCTTCTCCAAAATTGTAAATTATTTTATTTGAATTATTCTATTTATCATTAGAAGAAAGCTATGTAATCACTATTGAAAACCATTATTAATTTTAAAATCGAAAATTGAAGTTCATTTATGGCTCTTAACTAATGGTTTATTTCAAAATATTCGATTGGTAAGAGCCTTTAAATTTATATAAGTTTTCTATTATTGTGGCCGCAGTTGTTTGTGTTTAATTTTATAGGCATACCATATTTCACTTTTTTTATTTGAGCAGCCAAACAGTTGACGAAATACTAATATAAAAACATCATATATACATCTTTTCAGTAAACAATTACTTGAGTCATTTAAATATTGTGACTTTCTGAAAAAGCGTCCTGTTTTAAAGCGTCCCCCACTTCTTCGCTTCTCTATAAGTTGCCGGTCGTGCTTGATAGATGTTGTATAAGAACAGCGCACCTAGGAGGAGCATCGTCAATCAATAGATCTCAGAACGGGACCCACGTGTGCCGCCCAAGGGCGGAGGAAAAGACGGTGTCGAGTTAACCTATCAAAGCCCAGCTGAAGAAGGGGAGCGGGCATGTGTGTGTCGCCGAAGAGGTGTTAGATAATAGAATAAATGCAATGAGCGACCGCGGATGGGGGCCACTTGAGGCCAAGGACGGAGGGAGGCCAGGTCTGACCCTGACCAAGTGCCGGCTGGTTTCTGCATAAATGGGCGGGCGGAAACCGAAGGCGGGTCGGTCACGAACACGCGCTCACACACCGGCATGTATTAACATTCAGGCATCGGCGCGGCTATTAGGTGTGTATGTGAGTGTGTGTTTGTTTGTGTGTGTGAGTGTGTGTGGGGAAAATCAATTTCGCGTGGTGGTGTGGAAAATCCTTTCCCAATCTAATCGCAAGCTCCACGCCAAAACTGGCAGCACACGACTGGGGTTAATTACAGGGAAAGGGCTGTTCGATATATATATAACTTTGACTTGTTATACGTACGTCGAAAGAGATGCCATCCTTGCCGTCAGGCAGAAAGTACTCCACGTTGAGCGTCAGCAGTCCGTGCTGGAAGATCCGGCATGTAATCACCGTGTCCTTGTTCTCGTGAAGTACCGCAAAGTAGCCGTTCTCCGGCGACTCCATCGAATAAGCCAGTTCCAGCTGCGGGAAGACGTGCTCCAGCTCGTTGCGCAGGATCTTGGCCACCTCCAGGCGCTGCTTCTCGTCGTTGGTCTTATCCTTGTCCAGCGTAAAGTCAAAGAGTATCGTCTGTGCCGCCATGGTGTTGGACTCGCGTCTGCCGCCGTAAAACCTTTTTTAAAATCCCGAACCGCACCGAAATACTAGCGATGTCAACTATGTGCACCGATACACAATCGATATCGCCATCGGAGGGCGATAGTGCAAGTGTGGCAGCATATCGTGATAGGGTTGCCTACAAGTCCATACCACTTAACAAATTGTAATATTAAATTGAATGAAACGATTTAAAATCCTTACTTGAAAGGGAAAATATACGTTATAATTAAAGATACGTAAAGTAAACCGGATTCACAATTCAGATTCCATTTTCAAGCTTAGAGCTTAAATCAAGTTAAATATTAATAATTATAACATCTTTGGCAAATATAAATAGATCACAATAATTTTGTTTTTGGTGAATTTGGAAACTAATATAGGAGAAAAGCATAGAAAAAATGCACATGTCTTAAAATGCCCACATATATATGTCAAAACATTTTGATTACGCTTTATTGGTGTCAAAAACATAATGCAAAACGAAAGTAATAATTTAATCAATAACAAGATCATGCTATTATAAAACTCTTATCGGAATAAAATGTGATATTAAAATATAAATAAATTTCATTTGTAGCCTTGAGTCCTACAAAAACTGATAACATTTATGGAGCATTGGGAAAATACTCAAGTTGGAAGACCACTTTTATTTTCATTTTAATCAAGCTTTTATGGTACCATTTTAAATTTAATTGAAGAGCAAGGTTCAGTATTTATTCTTGAATTTCGCAAATCGCTCCATTATTTCTGTCAGTTCAAAAGCCGTTTTAGAATTTATTAACTCGTCTATCAAGCTGCATAGCTCGCTCTCTCGTGCCACGGTAGCCGGTGTCAACTTGGCCTTCATCTGGGCAGCGCTCTCGGTCATGATTGAGTGAAACCTTTTTTGTTCCTTCTCGATAGGGACGCGCATAACATAAGGCTTCAGAAACTCTATATCATGTGTGTTTGTTATATGGACTATCTTTTCTCCGACAGAGCCCCGATGGAGAAGTTCCTTTCCATGGTCCACGTACGCCTGAATGTTCGTACGTTTGTCCGCCCGCACCATTTCAGGGTACTGTTCCAAATAATTAATTTTGATGATCAGTTCATTGTCAAGAGCAATATCAGTAATGGAATTGTGATATTCGCAAAATTGGGCGATAATCCTGTTTTGCGGTTGAGTGGGACTAGCACTGGCCAGGCTCTGTGGGTTTTATAGTTTTAAGAATTAATTAAATACGTAATAGTTCTAGAAATAATACTTACCAAGGCAGCCAGTGATATGAGCAGCAAGTAACGCATCTTTGCCGAAGGTCTGGATTATAATCTAATTTGGTTAGCTGTCAACGTTTTTATAGGCGTTGGCCTATCCAGGGGATTGTCTTATCATCTATTTACCAATATTATGATGGAAGGCATATTTATATTAGCGTTCCAGTATACAGGGAATCTGATATTGATCAGCATTACAAGAAAAGTCGATATATCATATTAGCTTGCTTGTTTCTATGTAAGCTAGATATACAATTTTTAGTCAATGCAGACCACTTTTCGACTTTTAATTTATATATGCGTCAGTAAGCCTCTTTAAAACAATAAGATTCTCGATTCTTAAGTTATTAGCAAATATTCGCTTAATATCTTTTAAAATATAACGGATATAATTAGGTCTATGTTTCGTAGAGATAGCCAAAGAAAAACATCGATACTCGCAGCCAACAATCAATTACGATAACAATTAAAGCAACAATGTATCGATGGCTTCATCGATGTTTCTCAGCAGCCAATGTTATGAGGAGCAAGAAACGAATCTTTGCCAAAGAAAAATGCACGTCTTAAAATGCCCACATATATATGTCAAAACATTTTGATCACGCTTTATTGGTGTCAAAAACATAATGCAAAACGAAAGTAAAAATTTAATCAATAACATGATCATGCTATTATATAAGGTAAGTAAAAAACTAGCTAATACTACTTCTAAGCTAATCTTTAACTTTTTCAAAAAACTCTTATCGGAATAAAATGTGCTATTAAAATAATGTATGTGTATGTTTAAATATTTCAATTATAGCCTTGAGTCCCACAAAGACTGATAACATTTATGGAGCATACTCAAGTTGGAAGACCACTTTTATTTTCATTTTAATCTAGATTTTATTGTACCATTTTAAATTTAATAGAAGAGCAAGGTTCAGTATTTATTCTTGAATTTCTCTAATCGCTGCATTATTTGTCTCAGTTCAAAACCCGTTTTAGAATTTATTAACTCGTCTATCACGCTGTATAGCTCGGTCTCCCGTGCCACGGTAACCGGTGTCAACTTGGCCTTCATCTGTGCAGCGCCCTCGGTCATGATTGAGTGAAGCCTTTTTACGTCCTTTTCGAGAGCCACGCGTATAACATAAGGCGGGTGGTCTTTATTTAAAGGTGCTTTTTGTAAATGGGCCACCTTTTCTTCGACAGAGCCCCGATGGAGAAGTTCCTTTCCATAGTTCACGTACGTCTGAATGTTCGTACGTTCGTCCGCCGGCACCATTTCAGGGTACTGTTCCAAAAAATTCATGGTGATGATCAGTCCATTGTGAAAATAAATGTCAGTATTGGACTCGACATATTCGAAAAATTGGGCGATGATCCTGTTTTGCGGTTGAGTGGGACTAGCACTGACCAGGCTCTGTGGGTTTTATAGTTTTAAGAATTAATTGAATACGTAATAGTTCTAGAAATAATACTTACCAAGGCAGCCAGTAATATGAGCAGCAAGTAACGCATCTTTGCCAAAGGTCTGGATTATAATCTAATTTGGTTAGCTGTCAACGTTTTTATAGGCGTTGGCCTATCCAGGGGATTGTCTTATCATCTATTTACCAATATTATGATGGAAGGCATATTTATATTAGCGTACCAGTATACAGGGAATCTGATATTGATCAGCATTACAAGAAGAGTCGATATATCATATTAGCTTGCTTGTTTCTATGTAAGCTAGATATACAATTTATAATCAATGCAGACCACTTTTCGACTTTTAATTTATACATGCGTCAGTAAGCCTCTTTAAAACAATAAGATTCTCGATTCTTAAGTTATTAGCAGATATTCGTTTAATATCTTTTAAAATATAACGGATATAATTAGGTCTATGTTTCGTAGAGATGGCCAAAGAAAAACATCGATACTCGCAGCCAACAATCAATTACGATAACAATTAAAGCAACAATGTATCGATGGCTTCATCGATGTTTCTCAGCAGCCAATGTTATGAGGAGCAAGAAACGAATCTTTGCCAAAGAAAAATGCACATGTCTTAAAATTCCCACATATATATGTCAAAACATTTTGATCACGATTCATTGGTGTCAAAAACATAATGCAAATCGAAAGTAAAAATTTAATCAATAACATGATCATGCTATTATATAAGGTAAGTAAAAAACTAGCCAATACTACTTCTAAGCTAATCTTTAACTTTTTCCAAAAACTCTTATCGGAATAAAATGTGCTTTTAAAATAATGTATGTGTATGTTTAAATATTTCAATTATAGCCTTGAGTCCCACAAAGACTGATAACATTTATGGAGCATACTCAAGTTGGAAGACCACTTTTATTTTCATTTCAATCAAGCTTTTATTGTACCATTTTAAATTTAATTGAAGAGCAAGGTTCAGTATTTATTCTTGAATTTCGGTAATCGCTCCATTATTTCTGTCAGTTCAAAACCCGTTTTAGAATTTATTAACTCGTCTATCACGCTGCATAGCTCGCTCTCTCGTGCCACGGTAGCCGGTGTCAACTTGGCCTTCATCTGGGCAGCGCCCTCAGTGATCATTTGGTAGAGCTTATTATCCTCCTTCTCGAGAGCCACGCGTATAAAATAAGGGGGGTTTTCAATAATAGGTACTTTTTGTATATGGGCCTCCTTTTCTTCGACAGAGCCCCGATGGAGAAGTTCCTTTCCATGGTCCACGTACGCCTGACTGTTCGTACGTTTGTCCGCCGGCACCATTTCAGGGTACTGTTCCAAAAAATTAATGGAGATGATCAGTAAATTGTCAAATAAAATTTCTTTAATGTGGTCGACATATTCGAAAAATTGGGCGATGATCCTGTTTTGCGGTTGAGTGGGACTAGCACTGGCCAGGCTCTGTGGGTTTTATAGTTTTAAGAATTAATTAAATACGTAATAGTTCTAGAAATAATACTTACCAAGGCAGCCAGTGATATGAGCAGCAAGTAACGCATCTTTGCCAAAGGTCTGGATTATAATCTAATTTGGTTAGCTGTCAGCGTTTTTATAGGCGCTGGCCTATCCGGGGGATTGTCTTATCATCTATTTACCAATATTATGATGGAAGGCATATTTATATTAGCGTACCAGTATACAGGGAATCTGATATTGATCAGCATTACAAGAAGAGTCGATATATCATATTAGCTTGCTTGTTTCTATGTAAGCTAGATATCCAATTTTTAGTCAATGCAAACCACTTTTCGACTTTTAATTTATATATGCGTCTTTATATATGCCTCTTTAAAACAATAAGATTCTCGATTCTTAAGTTATTAGCAGATATTCGCTTAATATCTTTTAAAATATAACGGATATAATTAGGTCTATGTTTCGTAGAGATGGCCAAAGAAAAACATCGATACTCGCAGCCAACAATCAATTACGATAACAATAAAAGCAACAATGTATCGATGGTTTCATCAATGTTTCTCCACCTCTATTAAATTGTTCCCAAAGCAATCGTTTTTCGCGGTAAACAACACAAAAGTGCTAGCTGCCGCTTTAAATTACATAAATCGCGCACATGACGGCAGCATAAAAGAACGACGCCAGCAGGTACAGTGCGCGACGAGTGGGGAGTGACCCCAGAAGCGGAATCTGTTCGCACCTGAACCTGAACTTGAATGTCGCGTGTTGTTGCTGCTTTTATGCTAGACGTAGGCCAACGAACAACAACAAGGCTGCTTGTTGGCGGCAACAATGGGCTGCTAATTATAAATCTCTCGATCCCAGAGAATCGGCAGACGGGTGCTCCGCTGCTCGGATGGTCAGTGCTGTCGTTGTCTTCGGTGATGTGTGGGCGCCGCAGCATGCCAATGTTGTTACGTCGTCGACTCTCCGCCACGCCACCCTTTGTCCGATAGCCACCCCCAAAGTGGCGACAGTAACAATACGTTTGCGGGGGTGTCAACACTGTTATTGCCAAGTGTATTGATTTTTTGAATCCTTTCAGCTCCTGGCTCCAGGATCCCCAGGCGACTGCAGGTGAGCGCAGTGAATTATACCCTTGGGCCGGCCACACAGCTAACAGTTTGCATTCATTAAAGTCCAGCAGCGAGAGCACGCAATCCTCGGTAGCAGGCGGCAGCACCCCAATTAGCCAGATTTCCCGAGTACGTCATAGTCGGGCCCGAAATAATTTGTATTGCGGCGGCAAGCCAAGAGGAGCCCGGAGAGCAAAGTCGCATTTGCATTGTTCGATGACGTGCGACACTACTATTTATACGGAGGCCGAGAATCACATAAACAAAAGGCACGGGCACAATGAATACAGCACGCGAGATCTGCCATATAGCAGAAATTAACTTGACAAAGGCCGGCGCGTGATGTCCAGCCTTTCATTTGGGCACATTTCGGACTGATTAGAACCATCGCCAGCATGCAGCACAGCACTGCGGGCAGCGAGGAGCGGATTACGAGCACCACCAGCAGCCCGCGATCCGGCCACAAATCCGCTGGCTCCCTGTTCGGCTTGCTAAACAAGCGACCTAGCAAGGTGGAGCCGCATCCTGTGACCCCCGAATCGCCTAGATCACATCAACGACCCGTGTCCGCCTGCGGTCAGTACGACGTGAGCTTTGCCAAGTGTAATGCCGAGTCTTCGGGAAATCACTTCAATAACAACAGCAGCAGCAACCATAAGAGCCAAACTCTGCCGCTGGAGAAGTCTTACAGCGGCCTGATCAGCTTCCACAGGCGTACCAAGCCGCCATCCTCGCAGGGCAAGAATCACTCGCATCGCCACAGCACCGATGCGGGCTCCCAAAGCGATGGCGGGGCCGATGTGGTCATGCGACGCAAGTCGCCCAAGCACCGGTCGCCGAATCACAACAGGTTTAGCCACCAGTTCAGCCTATGCTGCAAGGCGGAGAAGAAACCGCTAACGCCACCGGTCACCGTGCGATATAACTCCATACCGGATAGCAACAATATTCTAAGGCGGGATAACCTCTCTTTAAGCTGGAGCATGGTGGACAACAACTCTGTGTCGCTGCATTCCAGCGAGGGATCTTCGCATCGACCCCGACCTTCGAGCGAGTGCGCAAGTGCTCCAGAGTCGCCAGTGGCCAGTAAAACGTTCTTTGCGCAGTGCAGCAGTGCGGCGGCCAATGCCTCGGTGACCAGGAGCGAAAGCCTGCAGCATCGGTCACCGATCAGACCTATTGCGGTGTCCGCCTGTCGTTCCCGACTGCGGCTGAAGCTTTATCCACCTGGACAGGAACTGCCGCCTTTGCACGCCGCCGAGGAGCCGGGGGATATTAAAAGAGCTACCACGCCGCAGCACATGTCCTCGCCCAATATTGCCACCCAACCCGATGGAATTGAGCCGATGCAGGATCAGGCCGGAGTGCGTTTTATGTCCCACGAAAACATGACCCTCCAACGACAAGGATCGGGCTCCAATCTGGCCCGTCAGACCCTGATGGCAGCGCATGCCTTAAACCTCATCCCAGCGGATAAGGCGAGGGAACGGAGCTTCTTAGATGGCAGGCTGGGCTCTTCTTCGCTTCTCGGTCCCAGTGAACTGAGCCGCGTGCTGCCCCAAAAGGAGGTCACCATCTTCGTGGGCACGTGGAACATGAATGGACACAGTCCACCCAAGTAAGACATAAATAATACAATATTTCTTTTTAAATACTTATTTTTAATCCAAATCTATAATTACAGACAACTGAACGACTTTGTACTGCCGCCCAACGTAGAGCACGTTCCCGACATAGTGGTGATGGGCACCCAGGAGTCCAGTCCGGATCGCTTCGAGTGGGAAGTCATGATACAGGAGACCCTGGGTCCGTCGCACGTGCTCTTTCACTCGACGACACTGGGCACCCTCCACCTGGCTGTGTACATGCGGCGGGATCTCATCTGGTATTGCTCGGCGCCGGAGGATGCCTCGATGTCTGTGCGTACGGGTTCTGCTTTTCGCACGAAGGGAGCGGTAGCCATATCCTTTTGCCTCTTTGGGACTTCCATGCTCTTCGTGACCTCGCATTTGACAGCACACCAGCAGAAAGTGAAGGAGCGAGTGTCGGACGTGAAGAGGATTATTAATGCTCTCGATCTGCCCCGGAATCTGCCAAATTTGCGGCACAAAAACAAGGATGTGACGCAAAACTTTGACAATGTCTTCTGGTGCGGTGATCTGAACTTCCGGCTGGGCGAGCCTCGCGAAAAGCTCCTGGAGTGGATCCAGAACACAAAGTTCCCACTGCCGTCTCACCTACCGCACGGCTACATGCACACGGATCAGTTGTCATCCGTGCTAGCAGATGGAGCCGCCTTCCGCGGTTTCATGGAGGCGAACATCACATTTCCACCCACGTACAAGTATGATCCGGGCAGCCAGAACTTTGACACCTCGTCGAAGCAACGTGCGCCCGCCTATACGGACCGTATCCTCTATAAGTATCGTCAGATGCAGGGACTTGTCATCCGGCGTCAAACCCTCGTTCCGGGTGTGTCTACACCAACGCAACCCTACGTCCAGTGTCTGCTCTACGACTCGGTGCCCTCAATAACCACCTCAGACCACAAGCCGGTTTGGGCGCTCTTCCGAACCCTCATCCGGGCAGGAACCGATACGTAAGTTATCGAATTCTTATTGTAAAGGCTTAACCACCGATAATGTAACCTTTTTGGATCAGTTCAAAGCTTTAAAACGATTTTATTATATTTTCTAATACGAATTTATCATTGAACCAAATGCAGTTCTTTGTAAACTAAAACTTACTTATGACTAGTAATTAATCACAATTTGTAAATCCATTTTCAAGGCAGTGCCATTCGGTTTAATTCTGACTTTTTTGGCTGAGAGTTGGTTTGGAAATCCTGTTTAATGTTTACCATAAATGCGCTAATAGGTATTTTTATATTTCTTTAGAATTCCTCTGGCTGCTGGCCTGTTCAGCCGCGACATTTACCTGGAGGGAATGCGTAGGCGCTTGAATAACCAATACAGCGGTGCCTCGGCCGTTTGTGTGCTGCAGTGAACTAATGAGATGTTATACCAAGCGTGGAGGAGTGGTGCTTCAGGCTTCCACAACCCTAAGAGGAATCTGTTAAGCCATTTACTGGAATCTCAAAGTGCTAGTCAAAGCTTTCCTACGGTTGTGCGGCGCCTTTGTATTACCCCGATTACCTAGCGCGCTGTCGGATACCGAAACTTACCCGATAACCGTGACTTACCCTGCAATGCTGCGGTAGTTCTTAGGCGCTGCCTTTCGCCTCGAGGCCTTAGTTGTAATACGTTCCTTATGAGATTATTGAGTGCATATACTCGAGCAACAATTCTGTACCTCTACTCAACAAGCACAAGCTTAGTCCGTAGTTAAACTAAAACCGTTAGCTAAAGTTAGGCAAATATTGAAATGAAATCGAAATATAAATATTACTTTGAATATGTAATTTAAACTAGCAGTAAATACACTATACAAATCTAGCGAATGAGCATTATTACTTGTTGAATACCTTAATACTTATTGTTAGCTTTATTTGATTTATTTATTATTTAGTTTGTATATTGTTGGATTATATAGTGAAGTTGTTTATTTTTATAATTACCGAAACAAAGTGAAGTTTTTAATTTGTTATAAGCCAACGTTAAGTTTTTGTTTATTCTTATTAAACGATTAAACGGCTGAATAATCCGTTCCCTTATTTAAGTACTGAAAATTGCGATGGGAGGCACTCGACAAAAACAAAAGCTCGTATCCTCGGGCTGGTGGGGAACGAAACCCGTTTATTCCCCGAAAATGCACCAAAAACGACCGGAAAGGCCAACACCACCCATTTCTCCCTTCCGCGCGACCACCAATGCGCCACTCTGGACACACACACGCAAATATGTTAAACTTTTGACCAATTTCAACTTGAGTTGGTTGCCATCGGACATACTTCGGGGGCAGCAATTTATTGGATGGCGATTGGATGGCGCTTGATGGCCCTGCTGCAGTCGCACACAGTGCCACTGGCACCGCCACTTGTGCCCCATACAAGTGGCCTCGCGGTCTCCTACCTCCTCCCAGCCCAAATGCAACTCCGTCCCGGCCGAGTTGGTTGCCATTTGTGGTTACGGGCAAATGCGTGTGAGAGCTCGGAACGAGGGCTGATCGGCGAGTATTTCCAAGGTTACCAAGAGTATAATTAATATTTCAAGGACAATAAAGTCTTATTTTACAATAGTAGAGATGAATATTAAGTTGTTAAAATCGAAACAAATACTTGTTTCAACTCAATTTACATATATAAGGCGGCGAACACTACCAATTCTAAATTATATTTGGGGTTTCCTTCTGCATTTAGAATTTGAGTTTATTTATATTTGTTCTCTACTTTGCAAATCTTAAGTGAATGAGATAAGGATTACAAGTCTTTAACTACCTGAGTTAAGCGATATTTATAATTAAAAGGGAAATATTAGAATAATCGTCATAACTTTGTTATTTTTCTGTGATGTAGAGTTGTTTTATAAGATTCTAGAATAGAATTTTAAATTTTAAGTCGGATGATTATATCATTTAGCTGGCCTAGGAGTAATTAGTCACGACTATGCCGTGAAGAGGTTGTGTAAAACAGAAATATAATAGAAACTTCGGCTTCCAGAAGATACCTTCCCTTCTTGTTAATTCAGGTATCAACTTCTACAGCGTAATCTTTGCAGAAGACTTTACTTTTTTAGAAGAACTATTAGCCAATCTCACCTCGTGTGTGTGGGACTCCATCTCCGCGCTTCAGCCACTTGTCCAAAATCCGTTTTCGAAAACGATTTTGAAGAAGTCGGTGATTAAAATGGCCCTGCCAGACGGGCTCGATGCCGTTGGTACTCTTATTGGCCTTTTCCGCGTTAAGTGCCGTGCCCCCAACGGGATCGGAGCTTTTTCGGGGTCCGGGGAATTTGTTTAAAAAACGAGAAAACAATTTCGAATGCAGTTTTTGCGCTGCGGTCAGCGGATGGCATTGTTTGGGCTGCTGCTGTTATTGTTTTTCTGCCAGCTCTGCTGTAATTCATAAAGTTTTTGGTGCATTGCATACTTGCTGGTTTGGCACGGGCATTGGCGCTGAAATTAGTTTGCCCCGGTTGGCGGAATAAAATTGCACTTGGCGCAGTAGGAAAAAACGGAAGCTCATTTCCTTTTCCGTGCGAAGATTTAACCACAATATATGAAATTATATTAGCATCGCAGAGTCCGTATATAAAAACTATGCCCCTTCTGTTGCGCCTGTGCCTGTGTCCGTGTCCGTGTCCGTGTCTGTGCCCTGCACATTAATATCCTGTGCGCATTCGTACGTGTTAATATGACTTTATGACTTCATATGTGTCCATATTTTTGTCGTCGCCGCTTCACACTAAAAAGTTGTATTGTTAGTTACGCTGCTGCCGCCATCAAAGCAACCATTTTCATTCACAGCGCCGGAGATGCAGAAATTATTAAAAACTTTCCCTACTCGTATCTCAGGCACTCGTTTGCACCGTCACAGACAGACTTTTACCACTTTTTTTCATATGTAACCGGGAGACGTCCTGTATGCAGCACCGTCAGCAGTGATGGATGCGAGTCCTTTGGGTGCCTTGTAATCGGAGACAGTGGGTCTCGAGTGGTTAAATGCAGTATTGTAGAAGTGGTTTTAGTTGAAATGCCCTACACCATTCAGGATAACAAATAGCACTAGATCTTTCAATCGATAGAAATATAAATTACTCAGTAGAGTAATAAATAAATAATAAGCGCTAAAGAAGTCTGTATCTTATAGACGAAAATTGTATATATTTCATATAAGCTTCAGTCTTGGCCAGACTATTCTCTTAAACGGAAAAAACACTTTATATGTGACATTTTTACAGGCAAGATGTGATGTAAGCCCCATTACATTTTAGCCAGTTCCTCGGCGAAGTTCTGGCTCCACATTAACGGCACCTCCCATACGCAGTGGTCCCCTTCGAGCATATGCTACCCTCTTGGAGTATCCCCGGCATTCGGCGAAGCCACTTGAATGCTTATTGTACATTTCAAACAACTCTATTACGAATATTTTTCATATTTTCTTCGCAAGTGGGGCACGGAAAAGTTAACATTAAAAGCGATGGCGGTGCCGAAAAGGCTGCAGGAGTGACTTCTCCCGCGGACGGGGATGGGGGCCAGTCAAAGCAACCAATTCGCATGCGGCACGTTACATTTTCGCAATAAAAAATGGGAACCGCTTTGCATGCATCTGTAGGAGACTGCGAATCGCACTGGCTTTTTTTTGGAGAGCTTGTGTGTGCGAAGAGGATGGCGAAAGTAATAAATGTACGTGCTGCACTAACAACAACACCAGGGAAGGCAGAACGGAGAGCTCTCTCTCACTCACACGCATACAGGCAGAACGTCTCGTGTCAATTTAGCAGAAAAAGAAAGTAAGGATAACGGTCACTGAACGAATGTTAACACACCCTGCAAGTACTACAAAACAGTGTTAGACAATTTTCTGTATAAAACAGTCCCCAAACAGAGCTAGCTCCCTACGAAGATTATATTTAAATTAAATAAATTAAATATTATGTATGTTATGTAAGCAAATGATATTTTGTATTATTCCTTTAGTCTCATTTTAATGTTCTCTAAGAATATGTTAAACCTAAGCTCATTATATATAAACTTAAAAATGTTTAAAGCCTTTTGATTGGTATACTTAAATATGAAATTTATTTTTTTTTTCCCTCGAATTCTTGGCCACTTGCAGCACCAAAGTTAAGTCGTGATTCTTAAATGAAATATATTATATTATTTTTATAATAGATTATTATTTCCAGAAGATTTTAAAAAGGGCAAAGCAAATAAGTACAGGATGCTTCCGTCTCCGCTTCGTTCGCTGCCTCGCACATGTCACGATCATGATGCATGCAAATGCAAGGATACGACTGTGAGTTGCGAAACGAGAGTCCTGGGAAGGGAGTAAATGTAATAAAAATAAACTACGACTGCCAGGGAACCCAGCACCCGC
>VNKC01000331.1:56681-128045 GCA_008042775.1 Drosophila pectinifera
CACCCCACCCCCCGCCATATCTTTACCCATTTCCATTTCGTATGCTTTTACTCACAATGCTTTCTATAATGCGAATACTTTTCCTGGCTCTTTCTTGGGGTGTCCTGCCACCGGAAAAGGGACCTGGAGGAGGCGGAGTCTGCGGCGACAGGTCGCAAACGGCTTCGCACGCACCACTCTCGCGTTTGAAGTAGCTTTGGATTGTATAAAAGTAACCATAGCGACCATAATTTAATGAAAACATAATCTGCATTCAGAAAAAAGAAAATCGCAGAGCCAGCGCCAGCGCCAGCGCCAGCGGCAGCGGCAGAGCCAAAGCCGAGTCAGCGAGAGGAGAGCCCTCGACAATGAGCAGGATGCGGCCAGGATACCCCGATATAAAATCGTATTAAATGGCGACAGGTCTGTGTCGAGGGCTTTCAGGGATTTGGCTGGTCGCCGAGTTCCTCTTCCCGATGCCGGGTTGTATGAGAATTCCTCAGGAGTAGCCGACCTGCCAAATAATTCCAAGGGCTTGGGGTTTGACACAATTGCCAATTAAAATCGTATCTATCTATGTATGAATTATTGTAAATCAGGCAAAACGGAATTATTATACTCAGAATCCTGTTCTCCTGGTACTAGTCTTCTTTAATTTTGAAAGCAAATGGCAAAGTCATTGAATTTTTTATTTACTTTCCTCATTTAGAATATATATAATGGATAGTATTTAATTTTAGCCAGTAACCAGGCAAATCCTACAAATATTCAATGCAATTGGAAACTGACATAAATTTCTTTGAACTTCATTTCCGGCAGTTCATATGTATTTCTGGCTTTCTTTAACTACCCGATCCGCGAGGCCATTGGCAAGTATCTGGTTTCGTTTTCATTCCCTTATGCCATTTCCTTCCATTTTATTTAATTTTCTGTTTGATTTTTTCGCTGGCATTTCGGATGATTCCCTGGCAGCTCCGTGTATTTGCGCGGGTACGACCAACAACTTGAGCAGCGACTTGAGTAGCTGGCAGCAAAGTTTCCTAGACAACTCCTTCAGGGCCGCGGAAAAGAAAGTCGAGGGACTGCTGGCTAAATATGATTTAGCCTTTGCAGAATCAGCAAGGCGCAAAGGACCAAGCACCAAGGACCAAGGACCAAGCACCAAGGACCAAGGACCACTTGTGAATACGCTTTGATGCGCGCGGCTTTGTGCGTGAGTGTGACTGATGTTGCTGGTGAGTCTTCTTTTTTTTATTGTTGGCTTTCTGTTGGCGCGGGCTCCTTTCTCAATAGGTTGGGGCCTGGAATTATACCGAAACTCTCTCGTTCCATTTATTTTTATATTTATTCGAGCTCGACTCGAACTCGGCGGCAGAGCAGCTCTTCAAGTATTTCGTGAGTAGCGTAAAATACGCTCGCGAAATGTAATAAAAACATTTTTTCCGGCGGCTGCAGCCAACATCTTATTCTTTCCGTATGCTGCAGTCGATTTCTAGTGGCCCACGGGCTCAACTTCTGGCTTTGAGCTACTGGAGTCGCAGTGGCTGCTGCCAAAGTATCTACAAGATATTTTTAATACATGCTCGCGACTCTCAGTGCGTGCTTCGGTTCGCTTCACCCACTTAGAAGACAACACTCATCCGTCCTGTTGGCATGAGGCATCCATTTGATGTTGGCTCGCTCTTGTTGCTTTATTGCCAGCATAATGAAAAACATTCCAGTCATATGCAAAAATATGCGATGCATTTTCGGATTATTTCATGATTTTTTGTGTTTACCCAAATTACGACTATGGAAATGTTGCAGCTGCCAGAGGACAGCTTAAGATTTTTAAATACCCAATCTGAGCACTAAATAGAATGGTCTTTGAAATTGCTGCCGCTAGGGAACATGTTCAATTCCGCCTTAAATATGTATTCGAAATTTGCATATTAAGCGACTCCTGCTCATTTGCATTTGGCTTTCAGTTGGCTTCCAGTTGGCTTCCAGTTGGCAACACCTTGGCTCGAAAGACAATCTTCATCCGGCTGTAGCTACACATTCATTGTCTTGAACTACGCCCCTTCGGTGTCTGGCCTGTCAACTGGCGCTGATTCAGGACCCCGATCCTGACGACTCGCCTGCCAGGACCAGCCGGCAAAAGGCGATGATGAGCAGGAGGATTGCGGCCACCACACGCATTCTCGCAGTTCGAGTTCGATTCGCCAGCTGTCGAGCTTTGCAATTCAAATTTCGTAGACCAGGGCGAATGACTAAAGGCAAATTCAGATACAATTAATTTGAGCAAAGGATACTAAATCACAATGGCTGCGAAAACTGTTGCTGAAAGCTCAGACTCTCGAGAATTAAGATATAATAATGATATAATAAGTCCTAGTCCTAGTAAGTTTAGTCCTAGATATATTCGAAATGTTTATAAATAGGAATGCCAGAATACGCATGCATATTAATTGAATTGACATTTCCCAAGTACTCTCTTATTGTTATTTATTTTAGGATAAGAAGAAGTGAACGATTTCTTAAAAGTTTCCAAATATTAATCATTAAATAATAAAATAGTTATAGTCTGATAAATATTTTCAAAGACCACTGACAAATATAAACATAACTTAACAGCATACAAATAAGTAAATAAGTTTAGTCTTTGTGGTGTGGATTACATTTACAATTATTAATTTCATTTAAATACTCAAAAGTCATCGTAAATTGAAATGAGTTTCATTAGTTTTGTGTTTGTTTTGATGTAAAATTATAATAGAGTCTATTTATTTTCTCAGACTTGACCTGAGGCTGAAAAATCAAAGAAGCCCCAGGCATATTCCATACAGATTCTAATACAACGCCCGGCATATGGCCAGATGGGAATTTTTCTCATTAGATCCCACACTTTGGGGGCCACTTGCAGGCCTATTAGAAACTCATTAGTCGCACGACCCGGCCAAGTTTGAACTAATAATGTGGTGGCTGAGTCCGTTGGCCATCGTCAGCTCAATTGAAAGAAATTTTCAATTTAACGGCCAAGTGTGCCCCGGGCCAATGGGAACCGCCTGCGTAGCCACAGAGCGCCTGGCCTGGCCGAGTCGGCAGCCAAGTGGCCAATTACGTTTAGGATTCAGGATCCAGGATCCAGGATTCAGGATTCAGGCCCCGGCACAGGGCACAAAACCAATCTCAATCTGTGGCATCAAGTAGACAAATATAGACTATTGTATGCCTATGCACGTAATGCATTCCCATCCTGTCTCCATTTGGCATTCAAAAACTGTGCGTCTGTGCGATTTTGACGCATATTTGCCGGGCCCAGAACAACCTCACCCACGTCCTTGTCTCAGCCATTGACAGTCACATTTGTACACCGAGAAAATAAGTTTACAAATTCAAAATAACTTAAAGGAATTTTATTTTAATGTGGCTTACTCTTACTTACTTACTCTTACCTGTGAGACATTTTCATAGTACAGGATAATTGGGTGTTTTTATGATATTTCACGTTACCCTTTGTCCCACAACTTGGTGATATTTTCTTCCCGTGCACATTTGTATCTGTGCAAGGCAGCAGCAGGCTGAAATGCACAATTGCTTCATTTCGCAAAAGGATTTTATTAAACCCGAACCCGGCTGAAGTTGAAACCGAAGCAAAGTGTTGGTCGATAAAGGCAAGTGCCAGGCTGTTCGGTGATGGAGAGGAGAACTGGGTGAGGGGAACTGGGTGTCCTGCCAGCCTTTTCCAGCATCCCAGGCAATCGAAGTCGATTTGTGTGTGCGTGAGTGTGTCTGCGCCTGTTTGCGTAGTTATGGTAAATATTCATATTTGTAGCGTGTGCGCAATGTGTTGAAATTAGCATTTATGAATTTTGTGCCAAATGTCGAACTCAAACACTTACGTGGCACGTACCCAGGCATATAGCAGTCCCAACAGCAACTACATTGAGTGACTCGTCCTTCTCATTGAGTCCCCCGCACCCGTCCTCGTCCTTTTGGCTTCTGTGTGTATTATGCGAGAGATTCCTGGTTATGGCTTTGTGGCTTTCTGGGCCAGCGGCTCACATTTAGTCATTGGCCGTCCATTTGCATTTAGATTGCGGGGCCCAGAAAAGCCAAGGTTCCCACTCTCCACGGCCCCAAATCTGGAACCCCAGCCCCAACCCCTCAGCCCTCCAATCCAATGATGCCAAACAACTGCCACAAGTGACTTCTTTGAACTGTTTGGTCAGGAGGAGGCCACCAGTGACATCTGCTGCTCGACAATTTGTGTGCAGCCCTCTGCGGCGAGCGGGTCGTGTTCATGGACACCGATTTACATAATTATAACTGAAAAGTTTGCTACAAAGAGTCTCCGCTTGCCACGGCCTCACATGCAATATTGCCGCTCTTAAGGCCCTGACTATAACACACCCAGTCCCAATGGTTCTATCATGTTAAATAAGTAAAACCCTTTCCCCCTTCTTTTGCCAATACTACACATTCTTTTAATTGAAAAATAATATTAATCATGAATAGGAAATAAATATATATTCGACACAAGTTGTTTCGATTTGAAAAACTAAATAGTTAGGATTAATATTATTAAATAAATATATAAGTCTGAGTAAGATCTATTAAATCCATAAATTAAGTCTGACTCAGAAAAATAGGATATCTCTAGGTGATAATATGATGCTAACCTTACCAATAAGGTAGTGTAGAAATACAAATTAAATCAATATAATATTAATAATGAATAGGAAATAAATATATATTCCACACAAATGGTTTTGATTTGAAAAACTAAATAGTTAGGATTAATATTAATAAATAAATATATAAGTCTCAGTAAGATCTGTTAAATCCATCAATCAAGTCACCTTCCCTGCTGACTCAAAATCAGAAAACCAGGAATCTCTAGGGTATAATATAAGGCTAACCTTATTGGTATTAAGAAATACAAATTAAATCAATATAATATTAATCATGAATAGGAAATAAATATATATTCCACACAAATGGTTTTGAGTTGAAAAACTAAATAGTTAGGATTAATATTAATAAATAAATATATAAGTCTCAAAATGATCTATTAAATCCATAAATTAAGTCTGACTCAGAAAAATAGGATATCTCTAGGTGATAATATGATGCTAACCTTACCAATAAGGTAGTGTAGAAATACAAATTAAATCAATATAATATTAATCATGAATAGGAAATAAATATATATTCCACACAAATGGTTTTGATTTGAAAAACTAAATAGTTAGGATTAATATTAATAAATAAATATATAAGTCTCAAAATGATCTATTAAATCCATAAATTAAGTCTGACTCAGAAAAATAGGATATCTCTAGGTGATAATATGATGCTAACCTTACCAATAAGGTAGTGTAGAAATACAAATTAAATCAATATAATATTAATCATGAATAGGAAATAAATATATATTCCACACAAATGGTTTTGAGTTGAAAAACTAAATAGTTAGGATTAATATTAATAAATAAATATATAAGTCTCAAAATGATCTATTAAATCCATAAATTAAGTCTGACTCAGAAAAATAGGATATCTCTAGGTGATAATATGATGCTAACCTTACCAATAAGGTAGTGTAGAAATACAAATTAAATCAATATAATATTAATCATGAATAGGAAATAAATATATATTCGACACAAATGGTTTTGATTTGAAAAACTAAATAGTTATAAATAAATAATAAATAAATATCTAACTCTCAGTAAGATCTATTAAATCAATCCAGTCACCTTCCCTGCTGACTCAAAATCAGAAAACCAATTTAGTTTGCTTCACTCCCGTTCCCACGCATTTTCCAAGTATTGTTTTAAACATTTTTCACCCAAAATCCAATTCATTTTGTGGCCATTCAGCTTTTGTCAACACATGCGCCCTAAGAAAATATAAGCAAATGCACATTTATTTTTGCAAATTGTGTATGGCTTATTGTGTGCGATTTGTCCCTCCTTGCGGATTGGTATTATGATGCTCTTTTATTTGAACCCTAAATTGATTTTTGATTTTTATTGTTTACACAAAGTGCTGCTGGCAAATATTACGAGCTGGAAATCCATAAGTACCATATGAAAAATCAACTTTGTCAATGATTTTCCGAGCTGATTCCATTTTAAAAGCCTGTCCTCCGGGTATTTCCCCATAATAATCATTCTGCAATTGTAAGGATACTTTAGGGGGCCTCAAATGGGGGTTTGATTCGGAGACAGTTGACGTTAGCTTTTTTAAAAAAAAGGTAAGAGGTTTCCAAAGATCAAGTGGCATGATTCTGAACTCGATTTATTGGTGTGATTTCTAAAGAAATTGTCTTTGAATAAGATTGATTTCCTAGAACTTGAATGACTGATTTAGAATGTATTAATTATATTTACTGCAGTGATAATAAGACATAATCGTTTAAAATTATTTTCTATTAATATAAGATAGAATAATATAGAATATATATAATAAGAAAATGTACATGAAGTACCCTGAAAGAGCGTAATTAATTACGACATTTTCACATTTAAAAGCGGATACAGATCATTCAGCCAGGAGCACTTGGTTCCGTGGCTCGCAAGGACATTGCCGGACCCGGGACTCTACATCGTCGCCATTCGTTAGGCCAATTTTTTGGCTGCACTTGTCTGGCCTTGTCCGCTTTTGATTAATGATGCGGACACAGGTTCTGGGACTGGATCTCTTTTTTACGGGCCCCGTTAATGCGTGTATCTGAAAACGACTTACATGCTTCCTGCAGAAGGACATGGTCCTGGGGTGGCCACGGATTCCTCAAGGGTGGTGGCTGTGTGGCGGATAAACTCTGTGGTGGTTGAGGCCCGGCTCTTTGTTTGCCTCCCCTGCCACTGGGATATCCTTGGCCGTATCGGTGTCGCGATTGGGGTTTAATCTGGTTAGCGGTCCTGATGAGGATGACGACAGCCGGGGGAATTCGGACGAAGAACCGGAGTTTAAGCACAATTGCTGTGGCTAATGTGACACATATTGTGACAAATTGCATGAACTTGTTCCGAGCTTCGGAGGGGTGTTTGCTCCTTGGCGGGGTTGGTTGGGGTTGCTCGCTCCAGGAGTAGTGTAAACACGTGTTGCAGTTCCTGCCAAATCAATTAGCCACCGATTGCCCAAGTGTTTTCCATCCAAGTCCTTTGTAAAATGCTAATTTGAGGCTGTACAATACACTTTTCTCTGTATTACCAAGGACTGTTATATTGATATTTCCTCACAATAATTATTGGCCAAAATTTAGCACTCTAATCTCTTTTGGGTCATGACTATTGTAAACCTAAAGATTTGGTTGAAAATCTATTATAATTATTGCCTTCTAAATTGTGTAAAATCTAAGTTTAAGACTTTAATCTAACTCTAGTTCTGTGAGAGTGTCCTTAGATCTGATTCGATAAGTTAAATAAATATTAAATAAATATTAAATAGTTACAACTGACTAAATGTGAGAGTGTCCTAAAAGCTGATTTCGATAAGTTAAATAAATATTAAATAGTTACAACTGGTCGCTCTAGAATATAAGATATCTATAAATAAACAATTGAATATTAAAAGAAAAAAAACTTCTGGAACTTTCGTTTAAGGACATGCTGATGTAGCTCCTCCTCGTTAAACCAACAAGCTGGAGCAGGAGTGGAAAGTCTAGCAAGCTGGCTGCATTGGCGACACTTGAATGTTGACGCCTTCAAAGGGGCCGTAATCGAGGCCAGGTCACGGGAGGATACGAGGATACGGCACCGGATCCGGACACGGCCCTTTGAACTATGCATGGCGAATTGGTATTTTACGCCCATTCCAGTTCCAGTTCTAGTATCAGTGCCGCCCGCTGGGGCTGCGACTGCTGTGGCAAATGCTTTGTGCCTGTGCCTGGCCTGTCAGCCGAGCGGAAATAATTTCAGGACTGCACCTGCATGGCCCGCCTTCGTCCTTGCCAAATGGTGGATGTTGCGCAAGTGCTGACGAACCGGAAGGGGAATGGCTCTGCTTAGGGCGGGGTGTGGTGTTTAAGTTCGATTGCTAGCACATTAACATTCTTTTATTTTACAAGGTCTAATTTTGATTTGGGCTTAAAATTCGAGGGCCTCGTAGACGGGAGGCCAGACTAGTGATCCGTGGAGTCCTTGACGCCGCACTCGCCGTACGCCTGCAGCTCCTCGGGCCGGAAGTAGGAGCTCTGCATGCTATATAGCCGATCGATCGGGTTGATCATCGGCGTCTGGGCGAAGGGCCCCATCAGCTGCTGGAAGGTGGCGTAGCTCAGTCCCAGAATCGTGTTCAGTATGGGCTCGTTGTTCTTATTGCAGTTTTCTATGGGTTTTATTTATCGAATTTAGCTCAGAGCTTCGAGTCCATCACCTCTTCGGAATACTTACCCTTGTTGGTCTCCATGCAGTTAAAGGGCACTTGCTCCTGCTCGTCCTTAATGGTGCAGCGCATCCGGTTCAGTCCGTCGGAGGCCGCGGAGTACGGCGACTCCAGTTGCGACTCGCTGTCGCTGTGCGCCTCGTCCTTGATCTTGGTGGCCAGGCTGCTGTCCAGCGACTCCTGCGAGTCCTGCGAGTCGCTGGCTCCCTTGCTGGGCGGCTCCTGCTTGGCCTTCTTCTGTATCTTCTTGACCTTTGCCCGCTGGTTCTGGAACCACACCTGCAACAAAAATTCGAATTAGACCAGAGCTTGTACACTCGGCTCAATGCGTATATCCTTGTGTACCTGTACGATCCTTAGGCTTAAACCAGTCTCCTTGGCCAGATTCTCTCTCACTTTGCGACAGGGCTTGGGCGACACTTCGAAGGAGGCCTTAAAGGCTCGCCTCTGTTGGGTGTTCAGTATGGTCCTCGGTCTCTTGGGTCCTCGCCTTCCGTCCAACTTGGGCGGAAAGAGCTCATCTCCATAGAAGTCTATGCGATAGATAGGTTCTCTTTTAGTTTTAGTTAGAGGGACCCACCTCTTGCTCACCGTATCCCTGCAGCATCTCCACCTCCTTCTCGTAGTCGAAGCGGCAGAAGAGCTGTCCCTGCTTGACCACGTACTGCTCCCCCTTCTTGAGCAGAGACCCACAAACCACGCAGGCGAAGCACTTCAGGTGGAAGACGTTCTCGTGGCACCTCATCACGAGCTCATCGGCGGCGATTTTGTGGCCACAGCCAAGGCAACGATTGCGGATGTAGAGTCTGCGTTGGAAAGGACACACTCTTAGATACACTTCCAGGACTCACGAAGAAATTAAAATATATATTTAAGAAGAAAGGGTTTTCAGGCAGGTTCGGCAAATAAAACAAGTAAATAAATGTATACATTATATTGAAATCAGATTAAATTCCACGGCAATACTTTCTTTCCGTGTAGGTTGTAGACCTGGCAGTCATGTGAGTCCTGGGGTGGGAACTCACCTTTCGTAGTCGAGGCGGCAGTAGAGCTTGCCCTCCCTCGCATAGCAGGAGTGGACCAGGTGCAGCGAGCAAGCGGTGCACTTGAGGCAGCCCTCATGGAAGGAGTTCTCCACCACGCGCATGATGTAGCGATCACAAATTGGCTGGCAGCAGTGGGCGCACTGGCTCGTTGGCGTCGGATGAGTGGGTCCTAGGCCCAGGCCGAGTAGCTCCAGGCCCAGTCCCTGGCCTGGCACCGAAACCGCACACGCACCCATTCCCGGAGGCGCTTGCGGTGTGTTGGATGCCGACGGAGGTGCTGCCGGCGTCGCAAAGCCGTCCATTCCATTGAGGCTGCACTCGCCCAAGGTGATGCGGTTGCAGAGAGGAGGTCCGGGTCCGGGACCGGGTCCGGGTCCGGGTCCAGGGCCCGGCATCTGTCCCATTCCCTGCTGCGGCTGATGTTGCTTGTTTATGGCGTTGTTGCTGCTGCTGCTGCTGTTGCTACTGTTGCTGTTGTGGTTGCTGCAACTTCCGTTGACATTTCTGCTGACTGACGCCATTTTGTCATTGTGTCCGGCCTTGCCACTGCTCGTAGTCCTTCCTGTGGCAGCTGCTCCTGCTCCTCCGCCTGCTCCTCCGCCTGCCGCCGATGTTACTGGTGTTGTTAACATGCGTTCATTTCCGTTCAACAGCAGTTGATTGAGGCCCCCAGCCTGCGGCTGTCCTACCCCAGTTCCTCCGCCAGCTCCTGCTACAGCTCCTGCTCCTGCTCCTGCTCCTCCTCCAGTTCCTGCTCCCAGTTGCTGCTGCTGTTGACATTTTATGTCCATTGGAACTATTTTGGTTTTGCGGTCGTGTCGTGCGTCCAGCCCCCGAGAACATGCAAATGAGAAACATTTCAGATATTTTTATTTTCGCTCTCCGGCATGCACATTGCGGCCGGAGCGGAGCCGCCTTTTTGCCTCAAATTTACAACTATAGGTCCGGAAAAAGGGATTTGTATTTGCGGTCCACGGTCCCCCCAGCGATATAAACCGAGCCAATGTCCAGCTGCTGACTGGCTGACTGCCTGACTGCCTGACTGGCCCGTTTCGAGTTGTAGTAAATTTGTGGTTTGCAATTATTGAAATGACTGTCCCGCCAGCAGGGAGTGAGTGTGTGGCGCACTGCACTCGAAATTCCCCGAAATGCCATGCAAAATGGCGAAATGTCGAGTAAAAAACACACAGAGCCAACGCTGCGTATGCGTAATGTGCGTATGTGCGACTGTTGGTGTTGGTATTGGTGTTGGTGTTGTTGTTGGTGTTGGTGGCAAAAAATTACTGTACATTTGCGGTGCTGACTGGTTGGGTGTTTGGCTTTTTGTGCCTTGTTGTCTCAATTTATGGCAAATTGCTGAAATTTCACCGTAATTTGTTTCCCCGGCTTTTGTTCGGTTTTTCCCATGTTATCCTTCGGCGTGTGTGCGTGTGCGAGTGTGCGAGTGTGCATTTGTCATACCGCATTTGAGTGATTTAAATGTGTGCGTAATTTCATTAAATTTTTCGAAAACATTATAACTGGCATGCCAATTTATGCCAGAATATGTCCAGAATGTTTAAGTATTTCCGGCATCGCTGCACCTTTTACACTGATTGACGTTAACAGATTTTTCTGGTTTTCCAGGTGGTAAACAAAGGTGTAAAAAACGTCAATGGCAGTTATAAGTGAATTTAATTCAGGTTCATTTAATTGGCATTTCACCAACTAGGAAAACAGTGGCTAAACCAATGTATAAGTAGAAAAAAGTATAGCTTGGTTAAGGGTGAAAGGATTAATTAGGATTAATTAGGATCAATTATGACATATCTTTAGCTACTTTGGCGTACGTTGATTTTTAGTAGATTAATAACTAATAATAACCTATAGTAAGTTTTTACCCTGTATATAAACCTAGTAACCCTGAGACTTCTCATTAAAACTTTATTGTAACTTTAAAGCCTTGGTTTCCAAGTGTACATTTCTTAATGATAATTTCAAACAACCTTTTTAAATTCTGTATTCTAAATCTTATTAGACAGTTAATACTTAAATTTTTGTTAATATTGAAAGCATTTGGATAGCAAATGTGAGTTTTATGTACTATAAAGGTGAGTTAAGGGTGGCTTTGGATCACAAAGAATAACTTGTCAATATGTTGTCTGTAGTAACTACGGACTCCTGCAGGCTGTCACCCACTCGCCGGCGTCAGCTCCTGCTCCTATATTCTAAGCCCTGATCCCCGACTAACCTTAACTTCTGACACTTGGAACAACGGGGAGCTATTTACCAAGGAGTGCAGTCGAATAATCCGCTCAGCGGCCACACCTGTTACACTTTTCGTGCTCCGTCACTCGGCGTTTGACGTTCGAGAATATATATATATATAAGTATATACTCCGACATGTTTGCCGGACATGTCTGGGCGAAGCATTCGAGGATTTGCGAGGCGGACAAGTGCAAAGCCGACATGGATAGTCCTCTTCCACTTGCCCCCGCCCTAATTAGATTCTAATGTGCAGCGGAACTGAGGGGCGGGTTAGGGGTGGCCCTGCTTATAACTAGATTATGAACGAATTTCATTGAACCCGGGCGGGCAGGCAGCATTTAAATGAATCAACAGGGAGGATTTCCACCCTTGCCAAGTCAAAGGGGATGAGGAGCATCGGTTTCGGCGGCTGGCGGCATATGTTGGCAGTCGGCGGAAGCCCTTGCCAGGCCGCCAGGATGCCAGGATGCCAGGATGCCTGGATGCCTGGATGCCCGCCTGCCGCTCTGCCAGGATGCTGTGTGCTGCCGCCGTTCCGAGTCGCAATCCGCTCCCGCTTCCGATTCCGAATCCGAATCCGAGTCCGCTGTCAGTTGGCAGCAGCTCTCCGCGGCAGCAACTGACAGCGTTTTATTTAATCGGATTTGCGAGCACAATGAAGTTATGGTGCCGTTTTGTTGTGCCAGCAATCGCAGCGTAAATGCTTTGTTTTGGCCTAATCTCTGACAGAAGTCAGGATTTGCCTTGCACTGGAGAATATGTTGAAATTTTCACTGGCTCTCAGCCAGTTGAACTGGAGTGTTTCCTGTTCGCTTCTCGAAAGCGTGAGTGTCATTCTTCATATGCATATTTAGCACCACTGGTGTTGCCTTTAAGTCTGCGGAAGTAGTTTACAATCGAAGCGATAATATTGAATATCTTAATCTTAATTAATAATCTTATTTATACATATCAAAAGCGATTAATTTTCCAGTTCAAGTGGGTTCTATACCCTTATATTGGACACACCTTCACACACTTCCAAAGTTTGTATTCGTAATTTTAAAAAAATAAAATAATAGGCTTGTTAATGCAATTTCTGAAAGGTAACTTTTAAAGGCATTATGATTTCCATATTTATATTGATTTTAGCTTTAAAGTCAAAGAAGAGAGAAGTTAAATCATCTTCAAACTACCATTTTAGAGCAATTAATTTGTTTAAAAGCGCCTAGATTTTGAAAATAGTTTGGTTTATTTGTTTTGTAACTCGTTTTTTATTTCTTCTAAATATTGGGTTCAATAAATTTAAGGTTTAGATCCCCTTAATAGAGAATAAACCAACTTCATTTGAGGTATTGTTTATTTATGAGCAATCAACTGCCTTTGTTTAAGCAAATAATTTAAGAACCTTAACTGATTTATGGAATTTAAGCATTTACATATTAAATATAAAACTATTGACCGCATTTAAAGTAAGTAAAGTGGTATAATTCCCTTCTCTATTTGCATAAATTATCTCTTATTTCACTCAAAATAACAAACTAGCTCTCGAGGTGCATAGTTTTCCCACATTTTATAATATTTTCCTGTTTAAGAAATGCCGTCGGGTTTTATAAGTCTTAGGGCGTGGAAAAGCCGACGGCTTCTGAGTGTATTTCGGGAAATCACAGTGGCCGAGTCCCTCGATACTTACACATTCCGATCTGCATGGGATGCTGTTCGTCGATCATGTTGCAATCGTTCGGTTTTCAATATGGCAATATATAGATTCACGTTCACAGGCTTTTACATAATTTTCGCGAGCGATTTGCACGGAGTTTTCCTAGGTATCTCGGCGAAGGCCTTGGTAACGACTATATGACGATACGCACATGGCCAACTCGGACGCTGGCCGTGATTGCAGTTGGGACCTGTGTTGTGGCGGCCAGTATCGGACTCCTCTGGCCTGGCCCTGTTACGAAACGCGATGCTTGAATGATTACGGACCTCTGATGTTAATGAAATTTGTTAAAAATCATTTGCTCTTCTTGGGCAAATGCACGGGCATCTGCTGGCGAGGAAATTCTCTCCATTTTGGAGGAGAAATGGAAATGGCCAACGCGTTCCTGTGTGCGTGTGCGCCATTTTAGCCATTTGGGGAGCCATCCCTCGGTAAAGGTAGAGAGCCAGCCTTTGCCTTCCCCAGCCTTGGAGATGGGCGCATGCGTTGGCCAGAGTTCTTCGTTCTTCGTGTCCTGCGAGTCGGCGGCGAGTCCTGTTGGCGCTGCCGAGTTGTTTTGCCTTTGTTTTTGCACTTTTGACTTTTGTCTTTGTCCTTGCTCGTGGGGCCCGTTCGGGCGCCTTTATTTGTTTTGTTGTACTATACGTATTTTGTATTGACAAAAGGATGTTTGGCTCGGCGATTCCTTGCTTGCTTTGTCGCCTCAGCAACAACATCCCCCAAAAGGAACTCTCTGGCCGCCCTATCATCTCTATGGCTGGAATTTAGCTTTCTTTTTACCCTCTTTGTTTTTCCCCCGATGGCTACGATTTTATTCGCTTGTACATTTTAAATTTATTGATTTTCGATGCCATAGAATGGTCTAAAGTTAAAGGCTACCCGGCAGTTTCCTGGCTTTAATTAGGAGCAGGCTAGAAGTGTCCCGTTAATGACGGCGGCCCTTTAAACTTGGCCCGAGCGAGTTTCTGGTCTATTAAGCGAGCGCCCCCAACTTTAATGTCTAAGCACTTGCCGGCTGACTGCATGTCTAGCTGCGAGATGCCCGATGAGGACTTGTCTGGCCGAAACTCCGGCCTTCTGGCCTTGGTTCCCGGCTCCTGGCTCCTGGCTGCTGACTCCTGGCTCTTGGCTCTTGGCTCGGTCGGCTGCTTTCCGACGAAAGTCCCAGAAAGTTTCGTAAACGCGAACGTGTTACTCACAATTAGTGTGCGGGCGGACCATTTAACTGGCAGCCACCTTTCGGCTTCACCTTCCCCCCCCCTCCGTTCTGACGATGATAATAATTATGTGCGGTAATCCTTGCGATTCATAATCGGCCACACGAAACACGGGGATGTGCAGGGAACTTAAAGCACTATAAAGCCACGTTAAATACTTGATCCCTTTGGGTGCCAAAGCTGTGCGCTTGCTTAATGGATATTTACATGGTCTATAAATAGATTGGCAATAAATTAATAAGGACCTAAGCTTATTTTGGGGTCTAAGGAAGGCTTAAGGATATTGCTGATAAGAAATACATAAGAATTTAATTTAAAAGCCACAATCTTTAATGTGGTCATACATTAAATTCTTTAATGAAATTTTCTTATTTATTAGTTAAATTGTTTGCTTAATATTTTGTAATACTAAATGCTAAAGCAGAAAATTCTTACCTTACCTTAGGGTTTGAGGTAAAACAATTCAAGATAAACAGTGGGAAATTATTCGTGCAGGAATTAAAATGCTGCAATGGATGGCTGGACATTCTCTCCGTTGTGGGGCCGCCCTGGGATTTTGTACATTCCAAAATAGATTAGATCCTGACCTGGCACATCCTGCTCCTCCGCTGCCGCGACAAAACTTTTGGCACTTTGTCTGCGCGCAGCCTAGACATGGCAACTCAAGGTTTCCTCGAGAAGCCATTTCCAGTCCACGATCCCCAGCCCGTCCCCCATTCCGCTGGCGATGTCATCGCCTGCCAGGGGAGCCGGGTTCGCATACCGCTCCACACTTGCACTGGGCTGCTGCTAATGACTAAGATTAATTTGGGTCACTGTGCTGCCGACGCCACCCCGATATTGGGCCACCATCGGAGTTCACAGCTCGCTGTTCGGGCCCGGAGTTTGGCGTTTAGCTGCAACTATACATACGTATGGGAATTATGCGCGTGCCTTTTGTTCGAATGAATATGCAGATGCACAGGGAGGTGCCAGGGAGGTGCCAGGGAGGCGCCAGGGAGGTGCCAGGGAGGTGCCACGGAGGTGCCAGGGAGGCGGAAGGGAGGCGGGGATGTGGCTGCGGAAATGCATGTGCGAACGGCGGCGGGACTTTGGCGGCGTGCGGCGGAAACTGAAATTGTTCGGGGTTAATTAAACACGACATGTGTGGCATTGCATGCATTCGTGTCGGGGGACGGGCGGGACTCTCACTGGGTTTGGGGGGGGGTCCCTGGTGACCCGCAAGTGTGAACCCTGAACTCTGAACCGAGAATAGGGGGCCGGGCGCGCTAATCAATGCGCCATAATAGACAAATCGCCCGCCGCCCTCGATTCGAGTTCATTATGTTCGAATTGCCAGCGCGTCGATGCGTTTATGAAGTTTCGCTTTTCCGACAAATGCCTGGTCCCCTGGTCCCAGAATAGCGGAAACTGATTTACGAGCTGATAACTGAATGCCCGGTTTTGGCCCTAATTCGTAAATTGGTCAAAGGGCTTTTACTTTTACTTTCTTATTTCTGTCTGAATGTAGTCACATTTTACATTGCTCTATTGCATTTGTTAAACCTACAAAAACCACATTAACGTATAATATAGATCTATTAATCTTGAGTCTGAATAAGCCTTAATATTATTTGAAGGCTATATTAATAAATTCTTGAGAGTACTAGTTCATAACATTTTATTTGGTTAAGTCGGATTCAGCTTTGAGATGTCCCATTATTATAAAAAGGTTATCTAACTATTAGGACTAATAATAATTATAATAATATATATATCTAATTAATAATAATTAATCGAAACTGTATGTTACAAACAGAGGAGGCATCTCCTTCCCTAAAATCAATAATATTCAACATCAGCATCACCAGGCATGTCGATTTAGCCATGCCCGTCTGTCTGCAAGATACAACAGATCTCAGACCCCTAAGAAATATATCTACTAAATTTGGAAAAAATTCTAAAAGATGTTTTTAAACTGTAGACCTTAGTCTGGAATATTTATAATAACCCAGATGTAATAGATATAATAAATATCCTTGAAAAGATATGTTTCCTAATGCTGAGTAAAATTTTATGATAAACTTGAAAGTTATTAAGCATCTATGCGTTGTCAGCGCTTTGCTTAATATGTTTCCAGAAATTTTTCTTGTGCATTCCATCATGTTAGATTTAAATTTTCATATTCTATACCCCATACATCAGAGCATAATTAGACAATGAGACCTAGCCACGACCATCTGTCGCATACAATGCTTCAGGTACCGGGTATCCCGCAATCGAGCTCACTGGACTCCAACTTTCCTACTGGTTATTAAATATATAATAATTCCGAAATTCAAAAGGGAGATATAATTCATTTAGCCTCTTCGCATGAGGAAATTGGCATCCAATTGACACGAACAAATGGCGAATACATTCCGGAAAACCGTGTACCACTAACGACGTGATAAATGTATGCGCCTCAGCTTTTCCGCTTTTCCAGAGGAGAAGTGTGGAGGGCGGAGAGCTGCATTTGTATGCAGGAAAAGCCGTCCTATGTACCCACATGTGGACCATAACCCGCGAGGAGCAGGAACACCCGCTGCTCTGACCTGTTGAGCCAATCGGCCTGACGGGGATAAAAAATAATACACAAATATGTATTTATTTATGTGCCCAAGGAGGCCCGGGCGGCTCGGCAAACGCAGAATGAATAAAATATTTGGCATTACAAATTGTTGCGATTTTTCGTTGCCCGTTGGTCCCGAAGGGATGCGGATGCGGATGCGTCTGCGGATACGAATGCGGATGCTGTATGGCCCAGTGGGTGGTGGCAAGTGTGGCAACAAAGTAACGCTGAATTATGCGTTGACCAGGAGCGAGGACGCAGGACCAAGGCCCCAGTGCCGACAGCGCCCTGGCGACAGGCCTAAAAAATAAATAAAACAATTTACCTTAAGGCATAATAAAAGTTCCTGGCTGACAGTACAGCGCGGGGGGGAAAGCTGGAGGGGAAGCTGGAAGGGTGTTTGTCGCCACTACAGTGTACAAAAAAACCTAGCCTGGAGCGACACAAAATAATCTTTAAGAACAAAAGCTCAATTGAATCCCAGTTTAACTGGAAAACCTCAAAATAATTCTTTTAACTCTAAGAAACTATGAACTAATTAAAATCTATTTAAATAATCATTAAAAACTATATATCTGTAAATGAATTTCTAAATATTAGGTGGTCATTTTTGTAGATCTTAAAAAAATTGTTACTGAACTCTTCTGCTTTTGTTATACTTGGAAGTTAAATAAAAGTTCGTGTGGTTTATTTTGACTTCCCATATAAAGCTGGAATAGATTATATCGGCATACAAAAAAATTAAATTTTAAAATCTAAGAAGAAGCTATAAATATGTATACCCTGGCAATTAGTAATTTAACCATGACACCTTTAATTCAACTTTCATCATTTAATATATTTAAACTTCCACAATTTAATTCACCTGTTATTGAATAATAAACTAATCGAAAAGAATAGCTGACAGTTAAACCAGTAGAAAAAAAAATATTAAAAAAATGAAAATATATTAATAAAACTAATTATTACAATTTCTAAAACTATATCCTTAGAATAAAATCCTGCTAAAAATGGTATACCACATAAAGCTAAATTTGAAACATTAAAACAAGCTGAAGTTAATGGTATATGAATTCTTAACCCTCCTATTAAACGAATATCTTGAGATATCAGTTGCCTGATATCGATTAAATGACCTATAAATACGCCTGGAGGTGTATTAAACATTTATGTATGTATAAAAGCAGGGAGGTTTTAACGTTTTTACCATATTGTCTCATAAATTGAACTATAGCCACTATGGAAATATCGGAGAAGATGCCAATAAGTTATAAGCCAACAAAGTTATATAGACTTTATGAAATGTTGTATTCAGATAGTTACAAATTTGGGAGATTGTTTTGCGAAGAAACGAGAAGAATATCTATGCTTTACAGGGTTAGTAATGAGTCCTTCACCCTCCTCTCATAGGAAATAAAAACAAGCTAATTTCGTAAAGTGCACAGAGTCAGAAAATAAATTCGCAGCCAGGCCAGTCAATATTTGACGGCCATTTTCGGCTGTGTTTCCAATAACCATTACGGGGCTGGATGACGGCAGATAGCAGGGAATTGCGAGCATTTCGCTCACAGTTGGGCACAGCGGGTTAAAACAAATAGTTGGCGGCACTACAAATATAGCACTTCCTCCGGGCAACGCCTCGATATCGTGCCGTATTGGGAACAGGCACAGGAACACGGACTCCAGTCGAAATGGGATCCCGCTGGCTCCCAGCAGGCGGCTTATGCGGATCTGAGTTGGCATCTATTTCACAATACTTTAAAGCCTGTCGCTTTATTCGTCCTGCCCCAGTACAGTGTCCCCCCATTCCGGCTAAGCCGTCTTTGTGTCGGGGAAGCAGGCGACTCCGGCAGCCACCATCTCGCAGAAATTCCAAATCCGCTCTTAAGGGATTTGTGCATCATCGTTTTGTGCGCTGCTCTGCGCTGCGCTCATCATCGTCAGGATACTCGCAGGACCAGGACCAGGACCAGGCTTTTGGCATCAGAATCAGGCGTCAGCATTGTGCTCCTTTTGTGCGGCTCACTCTTTTCATATTACACGGCATTTGGCTATGACGGACATTCAAATCTTTTCAGCTGAAAACTGTTTGCTGATTGCGCCTTCCCATTGTGGTGTCCAAGGAGTGATTCCAGGGAATGCGGACTCTTAAAGGAGACTTATAGTGAAAATCCGCTTAATACTGGCCAGGCCTTTGCCTCACTGAAATTTATGGAAATTGGCAGGGAATAAGCAGAGGTATTTATAATATAATTGTAAAAAGAAATACGGAATTAGTAAGAAAACTCCCGATGTTATAGGTATATTTTTATTGATACCCCCTTTGCTTAGAAGTAAGTAAAGGATAAATTTAATAAATAGATATCCTTAAATGTTAAGGATTTTGAGTAGCAAAATATGGAAAATTTAAAAGGCAATGGTAGGGACACTCTGAGCTCCAAGAGCATGAGTTTAGGCCGGGGCCCACTTGATCCCAAAAGGAACTTTAAAGGGCCCGGCTGACTGGCTACTGTTTGCAAATGGATCAAGGATATTTGCCAGAGACACGGGCTAGATATTCCTGAGAAATGTAAACAGCGCAAAATGCAAACAGTTCAAATCAAATAGCACCCAGCACCCAAACAGCGGGGCCAGTGGGGGCGGGGAAAAAAGCAATGCACATCCATGTCCACATCCATTCAACTTCTGTACATGCGAGGGAACATTTCTGCAAACAAGCTCCGGGTGGAGGGTTGGAGGGTTGGAGGGTGGAAAATGAGCAAACGACTAACCTAAGGACAACAAAATAAACATTTTGAACTCGACAGAAGCGGCAGCCAGCCGAAGGCCCCAAGGACACTTGGAGCCGGCCCCCCGAACGGCCATTGGGCGGCGGACTTGGCAGGGAGGCTGAAACGATTCCGAGTCCCCCCCAAAGGCTAAGCGCAAATATTACAAGCATTATATGAATGTCTATGCTTATGCAAGTGGCAGTGTGTGTGTGTCCATGTATTTAGACGCCAGCAACATGCTGAGCCAACAGCAGCGGGAATGGCCCGAACGGGGGGGGGGCACAATCCGGCCAGGCACAAAATCCGAGTCAGCACTTTCGGAGCAGCCACCGCGCACGTCGGTGCAGCCATGTCCGGGGCCATAGCCATAGCTCCTGCTCTGCTCCTGCTCTGCTCCGCTTCTCCATCTTTGAGGCTCAGCAAGTCATCAGCACACATAAAGCTGGCAAGATTATGTGGCCCACGGCGGTGGCAGCCGCACCCATTCCCAGCACTCGCAGAAAATACTTAAGCATTTATTCAAATTTTTAAAGAGCATGGAGCTTAAGTTGGCTCATAATTATATGCTATATATATATATATATATATATAGTTTCTGAATCTATTTGGACATATCTGAAGGATAAATAATCCATATTCAATTTGAAATATTGATTTCTAGACTATTTGCATTGATTTAAAAGTTCTTTTCTGTTAGAACTATTTATTTTAAATTTATNTGAAATATTGATTTCTAGACTATTTGCATTGATTTAAAAGTTCTTTTCTGTTAGAACTATTTATTTTAAATTTATTATATTAGTTCTAAGCACATGTTTATTTTTCTTTACTATCCTTGGTAAACAAAGTTTCTTAAACACAATAAAATATAAAATAAATATAAATAAATATAAAAAATATAAAATCTGGCCTCAAGAACTGTTGTAATTGTTCTTAATTTCTTAGCTTAGTTATTTTTTTCATTGGTTATTTTCTGTTAGAACTATTTATTTTATATTTATTATATTAGTTCTAAGCACATGATTATTTTTCTTTACAATCTTTGGTAAACAAAGTTTCTTAAACACAATAAAATATAAAATAAATATAAATTAAATATAAATAAATATAAAAAATATAAAATTTGGCCTTAAGAACTGTTGTAATTGTTCTTAATTTCTAAGCTTAGGTATTTTTCTCAGTGGAGGCAGGCAGCAGTCAGCAGGCAGCGGAAGTGATGTGATGCATGGGGTGCGGTCTGCCGGGAGCTTGGGACCAGAGTTACGGTTTGGTTGGGCTTGGGTTCGGGACTCAGGGATTCAGGGACTTAGGGATCGGGGGATCGGCGTTCGCCGGGATCCGTCTGTGGGGCCGTCAGGTTGCTGGGATGCCGGGCTGTCGCTGCGGTATTAGACGACAATAGCTCGCCTTTTTGCGCTCGCAGCCCGTGACGTTTGACGCCATGTTTGATGGATGAAAAAGCCATTGATGTTACCAGCTGGGGTGCAAAGGTTGTGCGAGTGTGCGACTGTGTGTGGGGGTGTGTTGGGTGTGCCTGTGCCTGTGTGTGTGTCTGGTTAGAAGCTCTAACGGACCCCCAGTTCGGTGGCGTATGCAAAGATGGCGCAATAGACGTGAAGTAACCGCCTCCTGCGGCGTAACTAAATCCTTTGGATTTGGCCAAGCCGGCAACAGTTTCAAGCTGCGTGTGTTTAATGCGCATTTTATGAGTGAGGAAAGTGAGGAAGGCCGGGGGAAAATGGGAAATGGAAAATCCCCAACCTACGACCGTCCGAAAGGAGGAGTGCCAGAGCAGGGCTTTAAAGTGCAAATGGGCTTGTTAAAGTTCGTGGCCTTTGCACCTGGGGGTTAGCAGTTCAGCTAACTGCATGCTGTTGCCAAAAACGGTTGACATTTGGCCAAATTTCCCCCAAAAACTGGGAGTCGAGCATCCTGAACAGACCTGGGGAACCCACCTGGCATTAGCATAATTTTGCATAGCTGCCACTTTGGCTTTGTGGCGCATATTTCACACAAGTGCTGCATATTTTTGGGGACCACTTAAAACGCAAAATGAAGTCGCAGCTTAGGGCTCTCCCAAGGACCCGGCTTCATGCAAATCCTACGTGAGAAATGCGCGTATTAATAAATGTGCCGAAAGGCGTCCGTTCCGTCAAACACTCATTTGCAGCTCCACTGCGAAAATGATTATTCAAGAATACTAATTACTTATATAGGAATTTTACTAAAGGTTCAACTTCATATTAAAGCAGATAATATTATTCTAGAGCTAGCAGTGTACTTGTAAACTTGGGTAGTAAATTATTTGTTGAAACACTTCCTATTAAATAAAGTATAAATTATTGTTTTGTCTTGTTAAATGTATATTTATTAAACTATCAAACTATCTTACTTATCCTATTCCTTACTTTCTTTCCGTCTGCATTGAACTTAGATAAACTAATTTCCAAGCTAAGTTCGAGATCCCTAATGTCGATAGCTTTGAAATTTTTCTGAGTGTGAAATTTTTCCGTTTTCTTTTATTGCCAGCCGCTTAGCACGGCAATTTACATTTCAAATTAGCAAGTTCATTGCTAAAAATTCTGGAATTACTTTTCATTCTCATTACACTGGCCGTTGGCCAAACTTTTTGTGTCAACTGCGGCGATTCGAGTCCGGACTTCGGCTCACGGAATCCAACTTACGGCTTACGGCTAACACTTAGCCGGACCGGAGGCTGCGCTTTTCCTATGCTAATAAATTAATATAAATTCAAATTTGTTTGCCAACTGCTGCTGCCGCTGCAAAGTGTTATGCGTGTCAAGAAAATCGGGAGGAAAAGGCCAGCAGAGCGCGACCAAATGGCAGGTTCAATTTGCCTCCTTTTTTATGCCGGACAACATTTTTCTAAATGGCTGGCAAAGTTTCATAAAAACCGCCAATGAAACAAGGCGCTGCCCCATCTCCGCCTCTTGAATATTCAATGGCCGCTTCCGCCCTCCGACTTGGAGTGCCACTTGGGGTCGCGTCGCCCAAGGAGCCTGCTCCTTGGCGGAGTGGAGTGAAGGATATCCTCCCCTTCCACAGTGGTGAATACATGTGCATGCGATATCAAAAATCAAACTCGCAAACGTTCGGAAAAATGCGAGCGCATTGCGAGAAAATGCTCGGAATTCGATGCCAGAACCCGGCAGACTCATCAAACAACCCTTGCCAAACTGAGCGGAAAGGTTAAGGGAAAATGTAGGGAAAATGGAAATGGTGAGGGTTAAGCAGGGGTGGCTCTGGGGCATTAGCCACGCGCATTTAGCCGGCAATCGTTTAACAATTTACAAATCGATGTTTAAAGACAACTTAAACGGTTCGCATCCCCAAGGGAAAAGTTCGCTTTAATGTCCTGCCGGATTTCGAGCTGTGCGGTCGTCAAATGGCCTCCTCGCTGTCATAACAATAACGGCATTTTTAGCACCTCATTAAAAAAGAGTTCATATCGCAGCGTTCCGACTGAGTTCGACTGAGTCGCCGGGCATTTCGCTGGGCTCTCCTTTTACTGGCCAGCCATAAACGTTAATGTGGAGCAGCCAGCATCGAAGTGCACATCAATTTTAACAACAATATTTATTTGCCATTCCGGCTTCGACCGCAGCAGATAAAACGGCCTTTCGATGACCGCATTAATTGGCGGACCAAGTCAGGCTAACAGGATGACCAACGAGGGTTAAGTATAGGGAATAAATATATAGGGAAGTCTAAATATAAGATTATCTAAATTAAATTAAAGAATTTAGCTAACTACACCTAGACGGTAGGAAATATTAATACTTAACAAATGAAAATATGTTAAAATATAATAATAATTACTGAGCAATAACCATTCAGTTACCTTAGAATTGTTTAAGATTCCAAATCAATGGTAATATTTTCTCTTTGTGCATAAAATCCCTGTTTATCCTACGCCTCTCTTGGAGCTTGTAATAATTGAGCTGATCGTTAGTGACAGTATTAATATATCCTCAGACTGAGTTGGCCTTTTGTGGATATTTTTCTGAGGTCAATACTCGATTCAATATGCGGGGCATAATTAAATCGCGCACCAGGCGCTATTCTCGGCAAAAATCTCTTTCGAAATCTGCATAACCAACTTTGCTCAGCAAAAGATGAGTCCGTCTCCGCTTTTTCCCTCGGTTTTTTATTCTTTTTAGCTTTCATTGCCCCAGCTCAGAATGGTCCGGATTTAAGGCATTTTATTCCGGGGAACCGGAGGGAGTCCGCATAAACAAAGGAACTCTGTGTGTGCGTGCAGCTTTTGCTGTCTTTAAGTTTGACTTTATTGTGACAGTTAAAAGCGAAAATAATAGCAGTTAAAATCCCATAAAATGCGTCTTAATCATAAAAATGCGATTATAAAAATGGACGAACCGGAGAAGAACTCTTTCCCATCTCCGCTGGGTGTTGCTATTTTGTTGGCTGCCATTGCCTCAGCCTCAGTCCCAGCTCCAGTCCCAGCCTTTGCCTTGGGCTTTGGCTTTTATGAGCTGCGCTTATGGGTCGGGGATTTCCACGGGATTACGCTATTAAGGCTGCTGCCGGTAAGTCCTCCTCCGTCCCGCGATGTGACATTTCTAATTGTTTATCTTGTCGCGGTCGGGCAGCTTTAACTTTAGCTTTAACCGTCGTCAAGTGATGCCTGCGATTTTTTTTTTTTTATTAATTGCCCGCGCTCGTGTTGTGCGTCTGCAACTGTTGTGCGACCCCCAAAAACGCAAATCCTATAAATTTTTTACTACTTATTTACGCCACTACGGCGCATTTAGCCGTGTCAAGCAATCGCATAGCCCAGGTCGTAAAAGCCCAGACCTCGCCCCCATACGACAGCCAAGTGCACGGAGAAAAACCCAAGCTACTTATTATATTACATTTCTACCTGATATCCAGTTGGAACCATTAAATATATATAGTTTAGTTTTCTTTTTGCATAACGAATACTCTTAAATTTCTTTCAGAAATGTAGGAAATTATTAAACAGGTATTTGCCATTCTGATTTCAACTTATTACTTATTATATTACATTTCTACCTGATATCCAGTTGAAACCATTAAATAAATATAGTTTAGTTGTCTCTCTGCAAATGATTACATTTAAATATCTTTCAGAAATGTAGGAAATTATTAAACAAGTCTTTACCATTCTGATTTCAAGATTAATAAGCGTTGGTTTTTCTAGAGCTTTTTTAGTATTAACTGTGAACATTTTAGAGATGGAGATCTAGTGGAGTCCTGCAGGGAAAATCCAAAAATATTCCTTTGAGTGCTGGTCGGGCCGATCTGGTTGTCACTCGGGCAGTCGTTTGTCGGCCAGGGGCCGTATGGGTGAGAGCTTTTATTTTTGTGAAATTTCATCACGTTTTTATGTTGTGACCACGTGACGCCAGTGCCAGTGCCAGTGCCGGTGCCAGTGTCCTGACTCTGTTATCCCTGCCCTCTGAGACTCTGCCCCCTGGCTGGCCTCGTCCTTCGGCCAAAGGGTCCGCTCCTATCTGGGCCAGGAGGCAAGGACAGGCCGCCACACACCTGCTGGCACGTAGGAAATGGAAATGGCACAGAAGTCCGGCAGCGCAGCCAGTCAAAGTGTCAGTGTGTAAGCTTGTAGCATTTTCTTAGATTGCCACTGCCGCTGCTCCCCCCTCTGCTCCCGCTCCCGCTCCCGCTCCTGCTCATGCTCCTGTCCTGCCAGCCGCTATCCTGACGGCATCGCCATTCGAAGCGTCCTGTCCTGCTTGGCCGCTACTTGAGCTACATATTAAGTGTACTCGTTACGGCCACGAAACAGGGTGACCAGAGTGGAATAATAGAACATATTAAATTCTTTAATTAATAATTATAAAACATATACATTTAATGAATTTTAGCCTCACTCTGGATTTTATTTATATCTATTTATAACTAGGCTCATATTTCTGAAAATTAACGTACATAAACATTAGCTTGGTTTTAATCAGTTGAATACCTTAAAATATCTCAAAATATGTTTTCTTGGTGTTTATTTGTTCATTAGGGTAAAGTTTCTTATATTTTAAGTTTTGAATTACATTAATGAAGTCTTAGACCTTTCTTAATTATTATCCAGAGAAGAACTGTTTAATTGAATTGCTGGTAAGAGGGAAACCCTGTGCGGGAAACGGGCTTAGACAGGAATTAAACGCCGGCGATGGCCTCCCTTGCATCCCGTTGTGCTGACATGGCCTCGTCCTGCTCCTGCTGTCCGGGCTTCCACTATATAGTATCTATATCTATATAGGAGTGACGCAGACCCAGCAGCCAGCCCAATATGTTTCCATTGAACTGCAAACGGCAAACGGCAAGCGGCGGCAGATGTTACGGCAGAACCCCAACGTAGTTGTCGCAAGTAAAAATTGACGAAATTTATGTTGAAATTGTCAAAGCAGAAGGCGAGTTTCGTCACCTCCCCCCGGGCCTGGGAACTGGAGTGGGGCTGAGGGTATGGAAATGGAAATGGAGATGGCGATGGGTGCACGTGGCTCTGGAGAAGTGAACCATAGTTACGCCTCTCACAGCTTTTGATATTCCATCGGTTGCCCCGACTACACAGAGGCACAGAGGCACAAAGGCATCCGTGCGGACAGGAGACCCTTATGATCCTGTTTTTTCTCCCCTCCCCCTATCCTGTCCCATTCTATTTGACCGCACAACGTGCAATTGTCAGCGGAAACAACGCCATTGAAGTATTTTATGCACTTTCACATCATGGTCAGTTGGCGTTATGGTCTCGGGTCGAGCAACATGTGTGGCCAATGCGAAGGGTCTACCGAGTGGGTGGACCTCGCCCTCTCTCTATAGAGATGCACCAAAAATAAATAAAAATAGCCTAATACTCGCATTGGTATTCATGTAAACAGATACAACTTTAAATTTAATTTAGGAAAATCAATAAATTATGTTCTAGGCACACATCTTTATAAATATCTTATATATTTTATTAATTGACATTAAAGATAAAAGTTTAATTTTATAATAACAATATAATATAATAATAATATTTATAATAAGAATAAAGTTTCATTTTATAATAATACAATATAATATAATAATAATATTAATAATATAGCATCGATTTAAGGCCACTATTTATTAATATAAAAACCAATCCTAAACATTTGTGTTATTTTTATTTGGCATCTTTTATCTATTTTTCAAAGCTATAGGAGGCTTTGGGAGGTAGTTCTATATTATTGCATAGACTAACCATACTAACTGATGATATTTTCGACCCATTCTCCCATGGTACTCAATTGGTTAAGCAGCCTAGTCGAAATAAACACCTTTTAAGAGAACTCTTTGAGAGGATATTGTATTACCAAATATATGTGCTTACCCCATTAAAATGACTAAAATCGTTCATTTCATATATTAGACCATTTATAAAACCCTTAAATCCGATGAGAAATCTCCACAACAATGTACTACGATTATTCTATTGTCGAAGAGTAATATATTTGCATAGCTCCCTCGGCTAGTGGAGCCACAGACGAATCGCTTATTAAGCTGCTCGGGGAAGCCGCTTAGTGGCGTGCGTAGGTGAGTCCTTTTTATTGCACAAATATTTGCCGTTCGCGTACTCGCTGCCAAACAAAAAGCACGCGACTTTGTGCCAGCGCCGAAAGTATGCAGACAATGTGCAAACAGGCAGCGCTCGCACACACACACAGCAGACCCGGACGGGCACACACACTCCGCACACACACATCGCATAGATAAAAACTAATTTTTCATCAGCAAAATAAAATGCAAGGGTGCACTGATAAAAGCGTATAGCAAAATGAGTTTATCTTAAATGGGAATTGGAAAAGAGGTCATTAAATTATTTTAAAATAAAAAGATAAAAGATAGAGCTACTTTTTTCTTAACTAGGAACTCTCTCCTAAGTTTTTAAGCAATTTACAATTTTGTTACACATTTAATAATAGTTATTTAGACCTAGTTCAGTCACGTAAACTATCTTAATTTTAGAACAAGTTTTAAGTCCGAGGCCTTGGTGTTTTGCTTTCATTTTCCAAGTGTCTGGGAAAGCGGGGAAAACAGGGCGGAAGCTTGTGTTACTCGAAGAGCAAACGATATTTAAACGCGCTTTTTTGCCAGCCGCTTTGTAAATGCGCAAATTTTGCAACAAACAAAACAAAATGGCGGCATGCGGCGGCGGAAGTAAGGAAAGTATCGATGGGTCCACGCCCCCTTCCCGCCTCGCCCGCCGAGGGCCTGCGGGATCCGCGTTTTATGCAACACATATTTGAGTCTATTAAAAATGCGTTTAAAATGCTTTCTGTGGTTTTACGGTTAAATTGTTAAATTCAAATAAAATTGATTTTTGTTGGCTTACACCACGGGGCGGGTGTGTACGAGTGTGCGAGTGTGTGTGCGAGAGTGGGCCCTGCATTCACGCGCATATTGCGAATTTTTGCTTCAGTGCATAGTTGGAAAATTAAATGCAAAAAGGCTTACAACTAACCGAGCTATGCGGCACAACAAAATCATTTGCAAAATGAGGGCTACATGTGATCGAAATGCTTTCCCGCCAGCGGATTCTTTCACAGCGATTCCCTGGCATGCGGATTAGTCGGAAACTTTGTGCTCACCTCAACCACGAGGTGCAGGTAATGTGCACAATTATCCTGGATGTTGTGGAATGGTAATGTATTTTAAACCTACATCGAAATAAGCTATGAAAATTATTCAGTTAAAGAGACGATTAAATACTATACTCAGCTTAATGAGCTTTTTATATTTATTTTATAATTATATGCCCCTTTGAATGGGCTTCGGCAAATAAATATTTATAATACATCTTTGATGATTTCGGATAGAGATTGAATTGTATTTTAATAAAATAGATAAGTAGTTATTATTTATATATCTAAAATTTACATTTTATCATTCAAACTAAGATATAAATGTATATATTATTATTAATATTTTTGTAAGACACACGCTTAAAGAATTTTTTAGGTTTATGTTATTTATTAAAGTAGTCTTCAAATGTAAATTTTATAAATATTATGCATGTCAACAATATCAGTTATTATATATAATTTATGGATTTACTTGACTGGTTAGTATTTCCTTTGATTTTTCAATTCTAGTTTAAGTAAAGTACCCTTTAACATCTTCGCTTCCCCTAGTCTTAAGTAATATTTAATGTATATATATTATTATTAACATTTTTGAAAGACACACGCTTAAAGAATTTTTTAGGTTTATGTTATGTATTAAATTAGTCTTCTAATGTGCTTTTTATAATTATTATGCATTACAGAAATATCATTTATTATATATAATTTATGGATTTACCTGACTGGTTAGTATTTCCTTCGATTTTTCAATTCTAGTTGAACCAAAGTGCCCTATAACATCTGCGCCTCCCCTAGTCTTAAGTTTCCCCTGACTAAATGTATTGAAAACGTGGACAAAAGGACTTGTGGTTCCTTGGAGCTGGCAAGTATTACAGATCCTGGAGTCTCCGCCTGAGCGATGTCAATGAGATGTGCCGAGTCATGGCCAAATATGTTAGTTGAGCCAGTGCCTGGCTGTATATCGACTCGGGGACGTCGAGCTGGAAAGCCAGACGATAAATGCCTCGGAAGTCATGTAAAAGTGCCAGCCAACAGTCAACAGCCATTCGGCTGCAGCTTGGCCGGGGTGATGGTGAATGGTGAGTGAGTGGGCTTCCTCAATGAAACATGCAACGTAATTTCCATGTGGGTAACCAGCAATTTCTGGCATGTAACATTTTTCAACATCAGCAACTCCAACAATATGGCGGCGCTTCCGCTCTGCAACTCGCCGTGGAACATACACACATCCGGGGATATGCAGCCGAGCGCAAACACTACAGGAAAAATCGCAAGTGAGGCGAATAAAATATTATTTTCTAATGCCCGAAGACACAAACAAGGCCAGTAGCCGTTGGGCCAAATGGATGGATGCTGTATGGCGAAAAAATACGAGCACAAGAAGGCGAAATGCTGAAGTGAAATCAAGAAAAATTGTTTAGTTCTTTGGCTCCGCTCTCGGTCTCGAGCTTGGTCTCTGTCTCTGTCTCTGTCTCGGGGCTGGCGGAGAATAATGGCTCGGGTGCTCTACTTGGGGCTTAATCCATCTTAGTCTAGTCACATCCACTACTAAGGATGTGGCCGGGGATAAGGGGCTTGGGGATAAGGGGCTAGGGGATAAGGACGGGGATGACGACAACGAGGACTTTGAAATGTTGCCAGAGCTCTCCGGAGATGGAGCGCAAATGTAAACAAAAAACGAAATTATTCTGCAGCATTTGTTCGTTCGCTCGCCTTTTTTTTTAAAGCCAGTGCTCCCCTCCATTTTTTCTTATTCCGTTCCATTTTTTTGTGTGCTCATGCGAAAGCGCCTTAAGTTATGCTGCCATTTTTCCCGCTCGCTTTCTTTCTTTCCGCCGCTCGCAGCTTTTCTTCTATTTCGAACAATATTTTTTGTAATAATGTTGCCTCGCAGCGAACGCGGCCAAATGAAATGAATTGTGAAAAATGTGCTCCAACTCCAACTCCGGCTTTAGCTTCTGTTCCTTGGGGGGGTTTCCTGGCTGCCTCCTGAGCTGGCTGAGCTGGCCGCTTTCGAACTCAATTACATAAGCGCTGCCGCCTGGCAGTTTGTAATTTTTCGGCAAATGGCAAGTCACATAGCTGCTGGGCTCGGTCCAAAATCACGTAAAATGTCAAATTGCGAAACGTCAGGGAAAATGGCGCGTTTGTTTTGTCGTCGTCGCTCTCGTCGTCCTGTCATTCGCCTTATCTACTATTTTAACGCTCAAGTATTTCTGCCTCTCGGCCCCCCGATTCCCAATAGCATCCTTCCCACCCACCCACACACACGCCCGGCCCCTCAGCATTCAAAGCACACAACAAAAATGCCAACAATCCAAAGTTGAGTTTTCTTTGGAATTTCTCGGCGTTTTTTCCTTCTTCTCCTTGGCTCCTGGCTCCTTTAACATTTTTTGTTCGTTCTTCGCTTTTTTTGACATCTCTTCTGGGGAGGCAACATGCGCGCGCCACAATGACAATTGCTTATTTGTGTTTGTGTGCGGCTGTGGGGGGGTGTGAGTGTATGGGTGTGTGGGTGTGGGTGTGGGTGTGCGTGTGTGGGTGGTGGGTGCATTGGGGTGACTGCGCGGGGGTGGCACTGCCACAGTTAACATGTAACTTCAGCGTCAAGTCAAACGAATGTTGTCCTCGTCCTCGTCGCCATTTTGTTTTCTGCCAGTGCTTCCATACACTGCAAAAATATAAATAGAAGGTTTAGTAAAAAATCAACAGATCAAACTATATTTTTTCAAAAGATTTCGCTTTAAAAATGACTATTTATAATTTAATTATCTTTGTTTTTACTTAGTTATTAACACAGGCTCTACAAATTATAGATTTTCAAGGGGTTATTTTAAATAAGTTCAAAGTGGTTTAGTTAAATCAAAAATGGTATGCTTAAATTAGTTTAATTTAAAATTAATTTAATAATATAATTATAATTATAATAATTAACTAATTTAAAATTAGCAAAAGCGTTGTATCTGTTCTTTTGAGGTCACTTCACATAGGGTTATTAATCAATAATTTAGAGTTGCTATTAAAAGAAAATTAGTTATACTAAATTAGAACAGAAGTAAAAAAATATCTCGAATTATTTAGAAATAATAATAAATAATAATAAAATAGTAGAAATGGTTCTTTTCGTAGCTCTTGCATAGTTTCATTACATTATATTTCCATTCCCATTACATACCCAAATTTCTCTTAAAATTTTCAACCAAAAGGATCTAAATTTTTTTGCAGTGCTCCTACGGCTGCTGCTTATCCATGGCTTCCATGGCCGTTGACTGCTGACTGCTCTCGTCTTGTCTGTGACTCTTATGGCCCTGTTTTGTATGTTTGCGGAGCTGCGTTCTGCTACGCATTCCGTTGGTATTCTACCATTAATACTTGTCTACTTAACGGTAAATTACAGACATTAAACGCACGCACACACACACACACACAGAGACAAGGACTTGCCGAAAAGAGTGGGTATTGGTAATAAGGACGGGGGACATCCCGCATCCCGCATCCGTTCCACTCGGATGTGCTTATTTGTTGTCAGTACGCGTCAAACATTTGAAAACATTTATTTTTGCCCCGTACGAATGCTTCAATACTCGTAAAGCTTTTGCCAGCTGACAGCTCGTCGCCAGTTGCCAGTTGCCAGTTTATTTTTTGCCATCCCTCCTCCGATTCCGGCCGGAGTTTCCGCAGTTTCCCGGAGTCCCCGGAGCTTCCCGTGCCCGGCCGTGATAAATGGGAGCCGCACTGCCTGTCGGGAAGTCCTCTATTTGTCCCCGTTCGGTGCTTTCTGCCAAGCCTTGGAACTGCTTTTGGGGGTTCCCAACAATTCAAGAGCTCCCCACCAGCGAAATATCGTAAATCAAAACATGAGGTAATATGTACCAGTAGGCAGAAACCTTCTTGGACTCGCTAAAGAAGTCTTAAGTAGGCATTTCTTCGCTTTAGGTTTTATTGGCCTAGATTGGATTGATCGAAAACAGATTAAAGCCAACCTAGGGACAGAAAATACTTATTTTATTTAAATATTATAATTAAATTATAATAATATCCCACAGTTGATAAATATCATTATGAGAATTTATAAACGCCTTTATACAACGTTCCAACACATTCACTATAAACCAGTTACCTAAGAAAATTATGCATTCAACTAATAGATTAGTAGTAATTATTACTAATGTTGTAGTCAATTTCCAAATAAGTATACTTATGCTATGTAAACTTTGAAGATTAAGTAGCGAACAATAAAGGCAATCAGGAATTATTTTAGTTAAATATTATAATTAAATTATAATACTATTCCACAGTTGATAAATATAATTTTGAGAATTTATAAACGTCTTTATACAAAGTCCCAGCTCATTCTCTATAAATCACTTACCTAAGAAAATGATGCATTCAACTAATAGATTAGCAGTAATTATTACTAATGTTGTAGTCAATTTCCAAATAAGTATACTTATGCTTTGTAAACTTTGAAGATTAAGTAGCGAGCAATAAAGGCAATCAGGGAAAATCTCTGACTAAACCCGAAAATTCTGCCAGAAATTGCATCGTTCAATTTGGAAATTCCCCAGGCCAATGCCGATGTAAAGTCTGCGCTGGCCAAGTGGAAGAGGCAGCCAGATATTCTTTTTGCCTTATTTAATTCCCCTCGACTTTTCTCTTAGATGCGGCAAGGCCGTAGAATCAACAAAAGTAAAACAATACCAAAAATCAAACACACAGAACAGGACGACTGAAAGGTGATGCACGTTTCCATCTTCAGCATCCTGGCTGGAGGATCCAAGAGGACGGAAGGAGATGCGCCGAGGAGGACTTGTAAAATACTTTTGTGTAACTTTGGCTGAAAACTTTATTTTGTGTATTATATATCCTGTTAACAATATACTTCAGTGCCGGTGCCGTAGCCGTTGCCGTTGCTCCTGCCGCTGCCGCTTCAACGGAACAACAAAGCCCAAGAGTCACTTAGCACTAGAAGGCTATGCGTGTGTGTATGTGCGCCGTGGAGCGGTGTGGTGTGCGTGCGAGGTATGTGTGTGAGTGCGGTTTCCGTTAGCCAACAGCCTAAGTTGGTTTGTCTCACGAGCAGCCAGCAGCCAGCAGCGCCGAATGCTTTCAGCTTTCTTTTGTTTAAAATTTGGTTTGTGTCAGCAACCACACGAACGCACACAGACCCACGCACACTCATCGCACACACAAAGCCAAATTGTTTCAAAAGAAAGTCAAAGGTCCTTGCAGGACGTCGGGGGGAGGAGGGCGAGGGCGAGGGCGAAGTCGAAGACTTGGCGAGGACTTGGCAAATAGGTGGCTCGGGCGGACAAAACTTTTTCAAACTAAACAAGTCATGCACATTTTTCGGCCCTGCTCCTGCTATGTGTGTGTGTGTCTGCTTGCTCATATGCGGTGTGTGAGTGTGCGTGTGTGCGTGAGCACTTCCGTTTCCGCTGCCTGGCAATACAAGTGCAGGAGGAGTACTCTGTGTATTCTAACACAAAGGCATATGCAAATTTTTTGCCGCCTTGTTATTTTGAGGAAATTTGCATTAGTCCTGCCGGAAACTTTGCGCCAATTGGCATATTTCTCCCCGAGTCCTGCTGCGCCAAAGGAACCGGTAGCGAGTACTGCTGTTTATCACATCACTAGTTTCGATTGAGATTCATCAGCATCCTGAGTCCATTCCATCCTAATAACATTTTGAAATTGATTTATATTATGTCAAATTTTAAAATATAAAATTAAATAATAATACTTCAGAATTCAATTGCTTTAATTCCAAAACAAGTTTTTTAACTAGAATATTTAGTAGAATTTTAAATTGACTATCAACTTATCTAAAAGATCTTTTAAATGGTGTTATATTGGGTTATTTTGATCTTCTTTAAAAAGGTTATTCAAAGGTTAAATGGCTTATATCTAAACTAATACTTAGAGCCTTGCTGAACATGAATGAAGATTATGAATTATTGTCTCTAATTTCAACTTATTGGTCTTATAAATTTATTAATTTGTAATATCCCGAAGTAGTTCGTTGAACATTAAATTAAATGAATAAAAACCCTAGGATATGCCCTGGCTTACAGTTTTCGCACCCCCTCTTAAGATGCTTTCGCTATGAGGAGCGAACACAAATCACTGAATGGGGCAGCCGGCAAAGGGCCATAAATACCAAATAGACACTATTACACGGCCATTCACAGGACCGCCCCTTGGAATCCTCCGCTGTATCCTTCTTACCTGCATAGTCGCCTCCCGCCCCCGCCTCCCGCAGCCGGCGAACGCGTGGCCGCCTTAATGGACACCTTCCAGATTAATTGCTGCCGGCGACGACGCTTTAACGACACCGACGACCACATGAACCGCAAAAAGAACAAAGCATTAGACTCCGACCTGGCCGAAAGGGGAAGGTCGTGTGTTTAACCAGCCAGAGTCACGTGTCAAATAAAATGTCAACAAAACAATTGAGTTATTTATTTGGGCATCCGCCCGCCGGGGGCGGCAGGGCGTTTAATTTTGGCCGCCCACCGGAGCCCGAGGAGCGTGTGTCGGGTATTTAAAAATCCATTGGCGGTCATCCGACTAAGCCGAGAGTTACTTTGTCAGTCCTGAGGCTCAAGTGTTGAGTTCATTGCAATGCAAGGCGTTGGACTATTTTTGATACGGCCACAGTCACCCCTGCACTGGAAGAAATCCAGGAACTTGTGCAGATTTTTACTTTTATATTAAAGGATCACAGAAAAGGTTTTTACTTTTATATCAAAGAAGCACAGGAATTTTAACAGATTTTTATTTTTATTTTCAAGAAACGAAGGAATTTATGCACATTTTTATTTTTTATTTTTAGGAAACATAGAAACTTATTCAGATATTTAATTATAATTTTATTTTCATTTTAGTATGCAGACAGATAAAATATGGATAACAAATCTAAACATTGCTTAGAAACATTTAAACATTAAACTGATGATTAATTGGATATGCCATTATCCCCTATTTTATACATATATTTAAAAAAAAATAGCCATAACTTAGCCAAAACAGCACTAATCTCAATTCGGAAAGCGTTTCTATATTGGTTTTTAATTGCTTAATTAATCTGCATGATGACTTTTGAAATATAAAACAATAAATTTTTTGTCAATTTTTGACAATTTTAATGATGTAACCCCTTATCAAATTTTCAAAATTTGGAAAAAAAATGTTTTTTTTATTTTGCTTAATATTTAATTGTTAAATAATTAAGATTTTAACGGCGAATCGGAATATGTACGGCATTTGTCTTATATTTAATTATTGGCCAAACAACGCTCTTAAGAAGATCTCAAAGTATACGCATTCTTGGGTCGTAAATCGGTATTTTATACCCTGTATTGATTTTGTTTAATAATTTATATTTAAATATTTAAGATTTTAACGGCGAATCGGAATTAGTACGGCATTTGTCTTATATTTAATTATTGGCCAAACAATGCTCTCGAGAAAACCTCAAAGTATACTCATTTTTGATTTTTCTGGAAAAATTAAAAATAACCATAACTAAGCCAAAACAGCAGTAATTTCGGTTCGGAAAGCTTTCCTATATTTGTTTTTATTTGCTTAATTAATCTGCATAACAATTTTTGAAATATATAACAATTTTTTTTATTGTCAATTTTTTACAATTTTAATGATGTAACCCCTTATCAAATTTTCAAAAATTGGGCAAAATTTTTTTTTCGATTTTGTTTAATATTTTATTTTTAAATAATTAAGATTTTAACGGCGAATCGGAATATGTGTTGCATTTGCCGAATATTTAATTATTGGCCAAACAATGCTCTCGAGAAGACCTCAAAGAATACGCATTTTTGGGTCGTTAAATCGTTATTTTTATTCCATAATTTTTCGGAAAAGTTCGAGTTAAATATTGATATATATTGAAAATAGGGGAATTTAAATTACAAATAAGACAACTATTTGGAATCAACGACCAATATCAGTAATATTTTTTCCGAGTGCAATCGGGCCTCCAGGTTTGCCCAATCGACACGTGCCGGCCGCATCGTGGAGGATGTGCTCGCCTCGGCATCCTTGTGGGTAGCTGCTGCTAAATGATTTTCTAGTTGCCAGGCAGCAGGAGCATCGTGGCCGTGGCCGGGATTAGCCGATGACGGGAGTGTCGCTCGGAGTCCTGGGACGGGTAATGCCCTAAGCCGAGATGCTCAATTGAAACGAAAATGATATTTGCTCAGGCCCGGCCGCTGGCTGTGAGTCCTGCGAGCATCCTTTTCGGAGCTCGCTGCTAAGCAAATACAAATAAAGACCTTTGATGTGAATTTATTGGCAATCGCCAGGGCCGAGGATGTGAGCGGGGCGTGGCCGCAGCAGGGAAGGGTGGGGACCGGGCCAGCCGTGGTCGTGAGAAACATGGCAGGGAAATTTGCACAACAAATGTTTATGAATTTTGTGGCACGGATAAATGCATAAATAATGCATGCGAGCCCGGCCACTGAATACGAGAGCCAAGTGCAAAGGCCTCGTGCATTTATATGCGCATAAATAAATGCTAAACATTCTATTCTCCGGACATGACAATGCCAGTGTTTCTTCACATTGTAATGCTTTTTCATTTAAAATGCCCTGTGTCTGGGCCATAAAACTCCAGTCACTCGCCACGTGGAAATTATGAGAAGGACATCGTCATAAAGTGAGATTTGGCTTTCTCGGAACTCCTTTCTCACGGCGCCATAAATTATGTAAAAGCAGGGCAAGCTGAAGGTCTCAATCCGGCGTCCCCAATCCCGGGCCTCGTACTATTAGTGCAAGTCCCGGGGTCGTCGGTCCATTAGGCTCACCACACGCGCCGCCCCGGAGACCTGACCCACACCACCGCATCGCATCCTCCGCCGCTGCCGCTGCCGCTCCAGAAATTTCGACAACATGTTGCGGCCCGGACAAAAAAGGTCAACATTTTACGGTTGATTAAAGTGCGCCAGGCTGCTCCGGCTCCAGCTCCAGCTCCAGCTTTGGACTCAGATTCACATTCAGCTCGGAGCGATTTGGGCGCCCAAATTGCTGAAATATTTAATGAAGTGCATAAAAATAATTTGTAGAAATATTTCATGCATTTCGGTTGAGAAATATTAAGCATGTACGAGTAATTCGGTTTGTGATGCCCCCAATATTTTTGTCAAATATTTTTTTGTGCAATTTATTTGTTAAACCGCCGATGGGCAATTTGCGCATATTTGTTAATGGAAATTGTTTGAATGGCCCGAAGTATTTGCCCAAATAGACTGCTGTTGCCAAGTTCGGTCGGGTCCCGCGGCGAGTCCGCCGTAATTGAGTGAGTGGCCAAAAGGGGGGCACAAAAGGTCAACTTTTTCCATGCACCCACATCTCGGCGCCGCCATCCCTGCGAATCCATTTAAATGTGCCACACAACTCCAGCTTATCCCATTCCCCCGCCGGCGTTGGGTCCCTTTATTAGAGCAAGGAATATTTCAATTATTCGCCGGGCTAAGCCCGGCCGGACTTAGCAAGGTGTTAATTTGGCTAATTTCACTGCGGCCTCGAATATTTCGAATTATTTTATATAAAACAATTTGCGACCAAAGGGCTCTATGTCGGCTCGACTCGCTGCGGTATTTACACATTTTTATACTCCCTTGTCTAGACTGGTGGGAATTATTCAGCCTAACTACACTTGGTAGAGCTTTGAGTTTAATTTACTTAAAATTATAAGTAATTTGTGATTTTAATACAAGTAGGTCAACTAGGTTGTGTAATTATATTAATAAAACTGACTTGTAAGTGTGTAAAGTCTTTGCTATGATACTTGATTATTAATTAAATGAACCTTGTATTAATAATGCGTGTATCTATATATCTAACAAACTAACATTTGGCTTCTTAGACTAGACTGGTGGGAATTATTTAGCCTAACTACACTTGGTAGAGCTTTGAGTTTAATTTACGTAAAATTATAAGTAATTAGTGACTTTAGTACTACTTACTTCACTAGGTTGTGTAATTAAATTTATAAAACTGACTTGTAAGAATGTAAAGTCTTTGCTATGATACTTGATTATTAATTGAATGAACCTTGTATTAATAATGTATATCTATATCTAACAAACTAACAAGAGGCTTCTTAAAATATATATAAACTTACGTACGAGGCATAAACATCAAGGCTTATAAACTATTGCTGTTAGATTGGTATTTTTGACTTCGAAATGGTTTTTATTTTAAAAAACAACAAGATTAACAAACTTTATCCTTTTTAGCCGCTTTTGTTCAATCGCAATGGCAATTGTGATCGGCTTTTTGCTCATTACTATTCCGCTGGTGACAGATTGCCTCGCCTGGCAAGCCCGGTTCCAGCCAGAGTTTCGTCCTGGTGGCCGTGCCTCGTCCTCCTCCGCGATCCGCAGTGACACAGCCACCCCGAAATCCGGCTTTGGGTGGTGCCAGGCCGCATCGTAAAAAGCGTAACGCATAAATGACGAGGCTGTTTCCAGCGGGACAGTGCGGAACGGAGCTGTAAGGACACACGTTCGGGGGCGGGTGATGAGGCTGCAACAAGGCAGAGCAGAGCAGCAAGCAGATTGTTGGACAAGTGGTGCCCTTGTTTTGCGGAAAGTGTTGTTTCCTTTTTTGTCGGCGAGATTTTATGGCGCAGAAAATTGAATGATTGATCGCAAAAATAGGCGCAACTAATTAATTTTCGACCCTGACAGTTCGGGGTGTCCGGGGTTCCGGAGGGGGCGTGGCCGCTTCGATGTCATCGTCGAGCCGGTGGCCACCTGCAAACAGGACAAAGGGGGAACCCTTATATTTTTTAAAGTCCGAATACAGAGAGGAGGAATGGGAGCGCATTTCATTTGCATAATTTGCAACTTTATTTAAACGACTTCAGCTGGTTATATGGGATAGTGTATCCTGGGGATTTTCACACGTGTGCCGCATTTTTTGGGCCCTGGCCTTGCCACGCCCTTCAGGCAACCGCAAAGCGGTTCACTTCGTTTTTGTCATTAACTTGCGGCGGCGGCGACGGCGTCCCAATCTATTTCCCGCCCCGCCACGTGAAGATGATTTAACTCCAAGCCAGATTGTAGTTTCCAGCCCGCCACATGCCGACTAATTTATTCATGACATCATCATTAAGACGTCTTGCCAGCCGAATCCTTTGAAGCTCCTCCGCCGCTCACGTCGTATTTACCTAATCGGAGCAGCCTCTGCCAGTTTCCGTTTGCTCTTATTTATGTTTACTTTGCGTCGAGCCAAGGCAACTACTTTGTTTACGTTGGCTTCCTTCGAGAGGAGGTGCTTTTGGGCGCCTAGTGAGTCCTTAGTGTAGCCTCCTTAGCCGCCTTGCCTGGGCGTTCTGGCCCTCCCATGAATTTTAATAAGTGTAGCATTTCGCAACGTGTGGCGTTCGTCCTTTGACTTGTAAAGTTGAACTCGCTTCGTGTTTAACACCGAAACATCTACCTCAACTGACAATAATGAGTGTGGTTTCCCATTGAAACGAAGCTCCTGGCTGGCTTCTGAAAATAATAGATCAGGTAGTCTATACTTTAAGCAACTTCATGTGACAATCAAAACTTACCTAAAACCTGAACAGTTCTCCTTATTCAGTATTCTGGTTCCTGAATAATTCTGTGTATTCTAACCTATTCCCCAAATAAAGTCAATTTGTGGGTTTTTGGCATCATTCAATCGTTAGGCTTGCCACGGGTCAACCGTTTTAATATCCTACCCACATCCGCTTGACGAATGACCAGCAATTGGCGTGTCCTTTGACATCCTGCGACTGCAAGGGCATCTGCATCTGCACTAACCGATTCTGAAGTCGGGCTGGTAATTAACTTTGCAACACTTGCAGTGCCGAAAGCCATGACGATGGTAATGGCCGTGGCCATGAACGGGATCCTGGCCCGCACGCAGCATGCAGCTTTTTGTGGCGGCCGTGGCAGGAGCAAATATGTGTGTGTCCTTGTCAGCCGACCGGTGGTCAAACGATGCAATGTCAACAATGGCTAACGCTACTCCCTCCTTGGCTCCCGCTGACGTCATGCGTGCACTTCATCACCGCTGGCAGTCACGACTCCGAGCCGGAGTCCACAGTGCCGACTCCCAGCCCCCAGAGTCCACCACAGTCCCAGTGCGAGTCACAAAAAGGCGCAAATTTACATTTACATTGACTGAATGATGCCGATGGTCCGGGCTTCCATGGAACATGTCCTGCACAGAGAGCCTGATTGATTTCTAGTGCGTGTGCCGTGCACTGAAAAGTATCCTAATAGTATTCGGTTTTTTACTCAACTCTTTTCTTACCTACCGTGTAATATTGTGGAATATTATTATAAATATTATATTTGCCAATAAATATGACTAATAGAGATAATGTTTATATGGTTTTATTCAGAAAATAATGTGTGTTGTCTTTCATACAAAAATATATATAATAATATCTGGCTGCTTCTTGCATTTTACGTAAGTGGTGGAAAAAGTTCTTTTGAGTTTTTATAATTCTCTTTTTACCTTCAATAAGTTGAGTTTAAAAAAATATATAATTCCTTTTGTAATTATTCTGATTATATATGATATATGTATAATATATAATATAATATCTGGATGCTTCTTGCATTTTAAGTAAGTGGTGAAAAAAGTTCTTTTGAGATTTTATAATTCTCTTTTTACCTTCAATAAGTTGAGTTTAAAAAAATATATAATTCCTTTTGTAATTTTTCTGATTATATATGATATATGTAATGTTATGTACTAAGATATAAGTATATATATAAAAAAAAAATAATCGACAAAATTCTTAAACAAAAACAATTCTACTTGCAGTTCTTGAATACTTTTTTTTTGTGTGTAGATCGCTTGTACGTATGTCCTTTTTGATGGCCGGCAACGAGTCTTGCGTAAAAACCACGAAACATATTTGGTTTGTCATTGGACGCAGTGAAGCGTCCACTAAGTGGACATTGGGAGGAGGGCCCACGGGGCGGGAGCGGCAAGGGGGTCGGGGTCGGGGTCGGGTCAGTGGCTGGATCCTGGATTCTGGATGCGGGGCTTCTGTAATGCCGAAATGTAACCAGACATATTGCCATGGGGCGCTTGGGTGTGTGTGTCTGTGTGTTTCTTTTCATGTTCGTACGTGCATGACAAGTGGAGCCTCAATTGGTTGTCCTGCCAAGCACTCACCAACACATACGTACACATACGTACATGTGCGTATATATACGAAGCCGCTTAACTGCTTTTCCAGCGGAGCCATGTTGATTTTTTCACTGGCTTCTGTTCACTTCGATTCGCTTCGTGCCGTTGTTTGTGTCATTTGCCTGCCATGCGGTTGTACGAGTGCTCGCATCTGTGTGCCAGCGGATCCAGTGTGTCCTGATTGTGTGTATGTGTGTGTGTGAGTGTGTGCGCCCTCATATCCTTGTGTGCATGCATGTGGTGTGCATGCAATGTCCTTGTGCAAACTTCCCGCACTTTGTCGTCGTCGTTTTCGTTTCTCTTGCTGCTTGTCGTTGGTCCTTTATCGTTTCCTTGTCGTCCTCGCCCATTCTGCCTTTTGTAAGCCATATCCTTTTTTTTTTGTATGTGTTTTGATTACTTGGTTTTCTTATTTCTGCTGCGGCTGCGCCAGTAGTTTGGCTGCTTTCATGTTCTTCATGTTCTTCATCCTTTAAGTTTAGTAATGTGGTATCAAGAGGACGACTCTACTTGGCATTTGGAGGTTTCTTTTCATTTCTGACTTTTTCCCTTTTTTGGGCCCTTGCAGGAGTTGTTGTGCCTCCTGAATAGCGATTCATTTTCGGCCCTAAAGCGACAGAAGGCGCAGTCAAAGGACCTCTGGCCATCCACTGGAGGTTCCTCACTTGAAGGAGTACTAGATTGAGCTTCCTCGGCTGTGGGAGTGTCCGCCTCAAAAAAACAAAAGTTATAACTCTCGCATAATTTATATAATAATTTATATAATTATATATATAATAATTATAATACTTGCGTATATAGCCATAAACTTACTTCATTTGTCTCGTCTGCATATCTGGAAAACTGTGCTGGACCTGAATATCTAGAATTCTAAAATAACAAAATTTGTTTTTAATATCAGGATTTGCTTATATTTTAATATACTTACTTCATTTGGTTCGTCGGGATATATTAGATACTGGTTTGGGAATGCATATATGCCGTGCTGATACTGGTGAGGATATGGATACCGCTGGGGATAGCTGTAGCTCCCAGAGGCGTACAGGGGATATTGATAGGGATAAGGTCCATAATGGTACAGTGGGGCACCGCAAGGTGGCTGACATAGAAGCCGGCCATAATAGTCCGAGGCTCTACCCACCGTCAGAGTCAACGGACAGCCTCGAGATACCGGGATTGCCATCAACGGAATGCCATAAGCTGGGTTAATGGCTTGACCGCGTGCCTGATTCGGCGAACGGCCAATAGATCCTCTCCAAGTCGCATTTGGGACTTGACTGCCTGTCTGATTCGGCGAACGGCTAATAGATCCTCCCCAAGTCGCATTTGGGACTTGAGTGCCTGCCGGATTCACCGGACGGTTATTAGATCCAGATGGAGCAGGGTTAAGCTCCTGACCATTTGCCTGGCCAAAAAGCTGAATTGAAATTCAAACATTGCACGTGAGAACATCGAACTCACCGGAATTACAGCGATTAAATAATCACTTGCTAACTGGGATCGGTAACAGTTATTCCACATGTTGCTGTTCCAAGAAAACAGGAATAATATAAATTCCAAATCAAGCTCTTCCGAGAAAAACGTGGAAAAGAAGATGTAAGCAAGTCGATAACACATTTGAAGCAATCGATGTTTCTTACCACTATCGAAGTAAAGGTCTGGCAACCTTAAGAAGATAAAATAGTACAGTTGTGCTGCTTAAACTAATTTAGAGTTATGAGTACATTTAACTAAATGTATATTTTATTAAATATATATATATAAATACAGATAAAATCCACTCATACATATGTATGTATTTCAGGTTGCTGCCTGAGTAAATCCATTGGGATTAACCCATTAATTTTGTAATACCGTTTGAGAGTCATTGTAGTGGCATCTCATTAGGATGGAGTTTCAAGAATTCTGTGTTGCTTAAACTAGAATAGAATAGAATATTCTTTAGAAGAAAAATAATCGACACTTATACATAAATGGGGCACAGAATACAAATTTTATTTATTTGCAGACTATAAAAGTGGATGGTTTTAAGGGCCATAAATAAATGCACCAATGAACTTCTAGGAGCTTTCTTAGAAGCTCTAAATGGTATTTAAAATCATAAAGGCCCTTACACACGATTTCTGTAAGATATGTATACAGATTCAATTTAGTCATGCATAATGCATTATGCATTTGATTTATTTTCCCATCGCGTTTCCTCATTCTTACTTCATTTTTCCCACATCCCCGATGACAGGACACTTGTTCTCAAGGACCTCGAGGACTACACATGTTAGCCCCGCGCAACTTGAACTCTTGATTAGCTCTCTGCATTTTTTATCGCTGCGATCAGCATCGTCATCGGCATCAGCCCATCGTCGTCAAGTGTCGTGCCATCGAGTGCCGGGCATCCGTATCCGTACCCGTACCCGCTGTATCTGTATTTGTTTCTGTTTTACTCGCTCAGGATACGGATCCGTATCTGTAAGCGATATCTGTCAATAAAAAACTCCCATGAGCACACACACTCGAAGCGTGGCAGCGCGTGTCGCTACCTAATTGTTAAACATTTTGTAACATTTCGCCGAGATTAGCATCGCAAAAAGCGAAAAGCCGCGAGGGGAGTTCTCCCCTAAAAGGGACTCGGAACGGGGTGCGGTCCTCGCAAGTCAAACAGGTCCTCCTCACAATGGGAATGCGAGTGGGAATGGGACTGGGACCTGGCTGCAGATCCAAATCCTCTGCCGCGGGTAGTTTGTTTGTTGCTGTTGCGATTGTGATGCGCGGATAATCTCCAGCGAGGCACGTGAGCGCTGTTTATTTGTTTATTTGCTTGCCAGCCAGCCAGTCAGCCAGCCAGTCGGCTCCTCTTCACTCCGCGAAGGTGTAATATGTTAAAGGCAACAACGGACAACAAGGAGCGCGTGCTCCGGACACGCGGCACAGATTTTTCACATGGATAAGCTTTCCGCCTTTGCCATTGCACAATTTCCCAATTCCAGTTTCCCAATCGCGGGTCAAAACTTTGCGGCACAGTGAAATTGGCCAAAATGGAATCTGGGAGGGCACACACAGTGAGCCCTCGATCTCGAGAAGGTACTTGGAGGAAATGAAAGAATTAAAAAAGAAATCAGCTTACTTAAGATTGAATAGATAATAGAACATTTAAGGCCCAGCCTTTTGAAAGTTATTTAATTACTGCTGGGTCTTTAAGATATATTCTCAATTAATTTAAAAGACATAAGACAACTGGTTCTGTAATAAATACATACATAAATAAATAAAAGAGCTTACTTAAGATTTAATAGATAAAAGTACATTTAAGGCCCAGCCTTTTGAAAGTTATTTAATTACTGCTGGGTCTTTAAGTTATATTCTCAACAAATTTAAAAGACATAAGATAACTGGTCCTTTAATAAATACATAAATAAATAAATGAGCTTACTTAAGATTAAATAGATAATAGCACATTTAAGGCCTAGCCTTTTGAAAATTATTTAAATTCTGCTGGGTCTTTAAGTTATATTCTTAACACACTTAAAAGACATAAGGCAATTGGTTTTGGAATAAATACATAAATAAATAAAAGAGCTTACTTAAGATTTAATAGATAATAGTACATTTAAGGCCCTGCCTTTTGAAAGTTATTTAATTACTCCTGGATCTTTATGTTATATTCTCAACAAATTTGAAAGACATAATAAATACATAAATAAATAAATGAGTATAGGTATTAACTAATTTTAAAGGCCAGGATTAAGGAATGGCTTCCACTGTGGTGAAGCGTTCTCGTATTCCTTGGTCCTTGGCTGGCTGGTCGTCATTCTGTTAAACCTTCTGGCATGTCCCCATCATGACCATTACTGTGTTGTTTCTGTGGATATATGCTTTGGGTGTGTATGTGGCCACTATGGCTGCCCTTTTTTCCCCTCTAATATTTTTGGCGACTGCTGCCGCTTTTTGCGCAGCCATTTTGTGTCGGATCCCCTTCGATCCCCCTTAGCCAGGCATCCTTGCAGCCCGCCAGCCTGGGCCCCTAGAGGCCCCCTTGAATGCTCCTTCCGTTGGCACTCGACTCGGATCGAGTCGCTAGCATTTTTCGCTGGCATCGCATTTTTGCTGTGCTCCTTTTGCCACTATCCTGGCGCTGCCAAAAACCATATCCTGTGCGCTATTTGCTTTCCTCGATTTCTATTTGCGCCCCGGGCGCTCGTGTGTGTGTTAGCCAGTAGTGTGCCGTGTGTACTGTGTGTTGTGTGTGCTGGAGTATTTCTAAGTATGCCGAGCATGTAGCTTTTGGTATTTATGACTATTGTCGGAAAGCAAATATTTGTCTGCAGCGCATAAAAACAACAGTTAAACGAACGGGCTACGTATACGGAATATGTATGAGATGGATCCTGGCTCTAGCTCTGTGTGTCTATATGTGTGTGTGTGTGTGTGTTGGCCATGTATTCGCACTCGTATTCGTATTCCTATTTTTTCTGCCTTTCCCCGTTCTCGCTGGGATAATAAAAACAACTGCAACAACCACAGCCTTTGCTACACGAACAGGGAAAAACTACTGCCGAAAGTGACGCTCCTTCGGTATTTTCGCTTTTTTTTTTTATTGTTTATTCACTCTTGGTCAGTATTTTTATGCCCCTGCATTTTTATGCTGACCTCAAGCTGGCTTGGCTCCCATAAAAGCTGGCTGGCCATTGGCCATATATGTATGTGCGTGGCTTCCAGACGGCCCGGAGGGGGTGCGATTCTACCAAGATTGGTTGGTCGGCCAGGTCCCCGGGCTATTGGTTTGCCAAAGAAGTGAATGTGGTGAGCCCAGAAACCATCTCGGGGGATATATCTAGAAAGCCTATCAAAAGGAGTTTATTTACCAATAATTGGGATTTGTTCCACTGCTGACATAAGCTTTCTTGAAATAATTTAACAATTGTGTGTCTTTGATTCCAAACTTCAATTTTTGGTATATAATATATTTTAGAAATATTAATAGTCATTGAATAACCTATGACTAAATCAAGGAATTTGTACAGAAACTATTTGGGACTAACAATTGAATTTCTAGGACTTAATAGCCAACCGCTTCCTAAATCTTATCTAATATATATAACACCACAGAATATAATCCATCCAAATGTAAATATATATTAGACAAATATACTTTTATATATTTTATTTATATTATATATTTTTATTTAAATATATATATATTTTTAGCTTAGCCCAAAGATCACCCAAGAAAGGAGAACACCCTAAAGTGAGTAGAATACGTTTGTTTGAAATATAATAAATATTTATCACAAAGATCTCGGCATATCTCTGTAAATTATAAACTGAAAAATGTCCCTAAACTCAGAGATCAATAATTAATTGGAGAATGGGACTAGCTTAAAATCTCAAATCCACATTGACAACGAAAAGGTGTAGTTTTCCCACAACTTTCATCGGCAGAGCTCATGCCACCCAGGGTTCCGGAGAGGAGAGGGTTCCACAGCCACCACTCTCTGGGTCCTGCCTCATTGAATCCGCACTAAACAAACCTCGAAATCGTTCCCATGGGCCGAGTATCGCACACATATTCGGGGACAGATTGAAATGACAACTTTTAGTATCGGAGATTGGCCATGAAGTACGGTTAACGACTGGGCGGGCACAGATGCGATCCGAATCCGAGTCCGCGTCCGAGTCGTCATCCGGACGAAGGCAATTTGTGTAAATATTGAAACGTTTGCGCCGAGCGCCGAAATCAGAGAATCAGAGATTGTGCGGCTGATTGGAGTTGGCAGAGTGATGTAGGAATTAGGGGGATGTGCCTCGAAAAGGGCTCTGAGTCCTGTTTGCCTGTGAGCCATTAATGCCCAAGCTGTATAAACTATTTGCCAGGACTCGAATTGGGTGCCTGCAGGAGATTTTCCCACCCGGACTGAGATAGCTTTTCCGCTAATAAGCCAAGTTCACACCAATTGGGGATGATCTAATGACCGACCACTGACCCAAGAAATGCGCAAATTCAAATATTTTTCAAATTAAACTTGAAAACACTTTGCCCGCTCGTTCGGGGCTCGCCAAATTTGTTGTTCTCCGTTGTTTTTGGCAAAAACGCTCTTTACACTTGACTTCAAATCGCTCAAAGGACGCGTTTTATGCGTTTGCGTTTTGGCCAGGACCGAGATAAAAAAAAAAATCATCTGTCGGGGCAAAGACAGGGATCATGGGAAAAGAGGGGATTTCGGGGGTTACGCATCAAAGCGCCCGTATGAAAAATGGCCAAAGCGCGATACGCCAAATTGAAAGCAAGAAAAATATGGCTGAAATGTTGCTTTTTCAAACGGCCAACCCGCTGTCCAGGGCCACGATGATGCTGCTCCTCCTGCTGCCTGTGAGGGGGGTGTTTGGGGCAGGGGAGATGCGGGATGGGCGACGGGAGACGGGAGATGAGAGATGGTGACGATGATGCCCAGCCTGCAACTGATGATGGCGCCCTGCCAATGATGAATGCGCCCAAAGCCCGTTCGCGCTCACATTCCGCGTTCTCAACGCAAATGAAATTGGAAAATGTTCTGGCAAGCAAAAAGAAAATTCTGCCCAGCCACTGGCGGCGGGCAGGGGGCTGACGGGGCTGGGGGCTGGGGGCTTGGGGCACAGCCCTGGATCGGCGACTAGCAAAATGAAAAATAGTCAAGCAGAAGCAGCACGCAAACAATTTGCGGGGCCATCGACGCTGCGTGGCACCGTGCATTAGATATTGCGAAAACTATAACAATCTTACTTGGGTTACCTATTAAATATTTTTACCAGAATTTATCTCCTTCTTAGTTCGATTTTTAGGAAGCAATCATAAATTTTAATTGCTGAGAAGCTTAAGCGAATAACCATATGATTACTATGTCAATAATCATTTTTAATACATAAAATTTGTAATAATCATTTCTAATATTCCAAATTAAGCCAAGAATAGATGGGAGTAAGTCCAAGTAATTATTAAAAAAATCAATTTAAAAATGACGTTGCCAATCATCAGAAGTAAAGCATATATATTTTGGTATAGTGTTCATATCTAGCCTTAATATTAACCCTTAAAATAGAGAATCTCTTAAAGAGTTCAAAGAATGAATTTAAAAAATATCTTATAACCTCTGATGGGTTACTTTAAAAAGCAATAATATTATAGATACTACTAAAATTGAGGGTTTTTCAAAAACATGTATTTCTAAAATATCTTATAAAGCCAGTTTATGTTTAGTTTATGGTGTTTCATATAAGTTGACCCGTTTATCTGGAATATTTTATAAGCAATTGTATTCGACAAATGCTTTAAATTGAATAGGTCTTTTTCATAATATTTTTCTAGTTTCTAGTGAACACTATATTATGTTTAATTTATTTTGTGGAGACATAAGACTAACGATTTAAATGTAATTCCTTGTTTAATGTAATTTTGTATTATTTTTAATGCTTTGAAAAATATGAAATTGAACGCCTTGAATCACAGTGCCAGACGCTTTTTTGACGCTGGCCATTTGGAAATATAAGTTTTATGGCTTATGCTGGCCGGCTCTAAACACGCGTATGAAATGCGCGCTGCTCCTGGCCTGGCACCCCCCCACCCCGAACGCAGCCCACAAGCCGAGCCCGCTGCCCCGCCCCCTGGCCTTTGGCAGCCCCCAAAATCTGCAAATCTCCGGCGAAGCCAGTCACTGGCAGCTGAGCAATTTATTGCCGCTCCAGTGCACGCCAAATGAATATTGGTTTCGGTTTGGCCAACTGGGGTTCTATTTGATTTTGGCTTTAGCGTATTGCCAATATTTGTATTTGTCTTTGGCGCTTGTCGCTGCCCAAAACTTCAAAGTATCATTTTCATTTTGACAGGCAGGACGGCAGATTTGGCAGTCGACTAGGACGACGGGCCACAGGCGTTTAAATATTTGGGGAGCCAGGATGGGGGCTCGGCCCCGCTTTGGCCGCAGATCCGAGTCCACAGAATTCACAAATTTCACACCCTCTCACGGCCCGTGTTTGTTTTTGCACTGGAATGCAGATCGAATGTGATTGCCATTCGGCATTCAGAGTCACAGAGTCGCAGAGTCGTTATTGCCAGCCTCATTAAAACCGAGTCACGGCTTTGTATAAACATCGTGGCCGAGGAGTGCAGTGCCCGCCCGATTATAAACAAAGCCTGAGACCAAAATCCAAAGACAAATAAACCACAATGGCCAATAATAAACTGGGAATAAGTGGGAGTCATCGCAGGACTGGAAGTGGACCTGGATTTTGATTTGGATTTTGATTCGGGCTACGGGGCAACAACAAACACTGAGCACTAAAATTGACATTGAACAAACAGGGATTATTGCTCGGAATGCTCAAGGAGCCGAAGACAGACGATATTCAAAACTAAATTGAGCACATGCTGCGCCACTTCACAGGCCTTCACAGGCCTCCCCACTCGAGTGTCGAGTCTCGAGTCCATTTTTGGACTCGGTCGCAGTCGGAAAATCCCAGAGCTGCGGCTGCTGCGTGTCCTTCATGTCCTGCCCGTGAGTCGGGCGAGACAGCATGTCTGTCAGAGCCTGCCTGCCAGCGAGGGCAACCCGAACTGGGCTGGGACTGGGAGCCGGCAAGCTGAAGCCTGGAGACTCGTGTTGACACAGATCGGCACACCGGGCACCAAATTATTGGCCTGAGCTACACTGCAAGAAGAAGTAATATTAAGAACATACATTTATTACAATTTACCCATTATAATACAAATCTAAACATATATTTAACTGTAAACGGTTGTTTTAGTAATGCTTACTGTTACCAGAACACATATAAATAAATATATTTAAATTACTTATATCTGTGAAACATATCCTTTCTCATTTGAATAATAATCAGAGAATACCGCACTCATTTCCCGAGTGTACTTGAGCTGCAGCGAGTCGAGAGCGAAATCTAAACATCTGCAAAATTACGCGCATAAATCCTTTAACACTTTTCCTTCGTCCTGGACACTAGACAAGCCCTCGTTGGGGTTGCATTTGCCACGCGGGGCATCGTCAAATTAGCCCACTTTAGGGTCGGCCCTGCTGCGAGGTCCCGCTCTCCGCTCTCCGATCCCTCTCAGTCCGTTCCCTGGACCACTCTCACTCCTCGTAGCGGGTGCAGTGCAGCATTCCTCATACCCATTGTTTACGCACTTCATATTTAAGGGGGGGAGGAAGCGAGCAGGTACACAGGAAGAAACGATCTTAGCAGGCTCTCCGAGGACACTTTGTATTCTTATTCATTATTGATCCAGACACAAAATCTTTAATGTTTTTAGTTACAGGAATTCCTGGTCTGTAAATCAATGCTTATAAGAACTATATTATAAAAAAACATTCAAGAATACATAATATAATATCCCTGATAGGAATAAAGACATCATTTAATGAACAATTCCAAATGCATTTCATTTATTTCATTGCTATATTTGTCATATTTTTGTCGTGTGTATGGGACGCGTGTTGCGTTGACAGTTTGCTGCCTCTGCTCAGTGCTGCCCCAGCAGCTGCAGCAGTGTCCTTCTTGTGGCACGATGCCCATACATCTTGGATCCTGAACCTGAATCTGAGCCTGAGTACCGACAGCCGAGCCTTGTTGCCCTGCTGCCAAAACAAACAATGACACCGCCACCCGCTCCCTCTGGGCCACTTCTACTTGACTGGCCGCCAATAGTCGACTCGGGCCACAGAGTTAGAGTAAATGTTTCCACCTAATGACCCCTATGCCAGGGCCAGGATGGTGGTCCTGAGGCACATTTTCCAGCAGTCTTCGGCGGCTCCTTCGTCTGGGTTTCTTTCTTGCCACTTACCTCGAGCCACTTACCAATGCCAGTCTCCAGGCCTGGACTCCAGGCCTCCTTAGCGCTTATCATGCTCAAATGGTAATTGAAGGGCCATAGAAAAACTATTTATCCTGAGGCCGCCGAGCGTGCTCTGGCTGTTGCTGTTGTGGTTATTCAATATTACTTCGTCCTCGCCCATTGACGGGGTGAAAGGTAGCAGCGGGGACGGAGACAATGGATGCATTGAACCCAAACCCGAATCAGAATCACAATCCAAGCCGGGAGAGCAGCCTACCCTTTGCCATTTGTTTTCCTTTTCTCCTCCGGTGTTTTATTAAATTTGTTTCCAGTGCCCCGATTCATCCTGTCTGCCTGCCAGCAGCCCTTTCTTGTTCCTGTTTGCCAACGAGTTTTATGACAATTTCCACTTTTAGCCATTGTCGATTTGATTTTATTACCGCTCTCTCGACTTGTCCCTCGGCTCGAACTTATCGGCTGTGTGATGTTGTCATCATTATGCCGATTAGTGGATGGGTTTTCGGGACTCGGTACTCGGTACTCGGTATTCCCGCCAAGGTTAATTGAATTTTCGCTTTTGTGCGCTTTGCTGTTGCTGTTGCTATCTGGCCGATATGGCCGGAAAATAACTACCTATCTTTATGGGGGGCCTGTAAACCATAATTTCGCCACAGCAGTGGCCAGGACACTAGTGCCGGGCCCCTCCTTCCATTAGCCTTATCGCCCAGATCCCCCGGCCAATGCCTTTACGGCTAAGGATTAATTATGCACGCGCCCCCGAATCGCTGTCGATTGCCGTCATAAAGCCAGTCAGTCACCCAGTCAATTGGCGGAGGTGGACTTTGGCCAGAAAGGCAGTAGGTGGCTGACAGCCGTTAAGTAGTCGTAAACACTTTATTTGGTTAGCGGTGGATAAGGATTTGATCTCTGACATTTCGATTATTCATACTGGACTGTTGCAGAGCCCTCGATCTAAAAAATAGCACATTATTTCCATGATAATACCATAAATATATTAGACAAATATAAGTATATACAGCAAATGTATATATAGGAAGAAACATTCGTTCTTCTTGAATTTGTAGGTTTAAGAGTGGGATTTTTCTTCAAAGCCTCAACATCCTTCAGCTGTGATTCAATCGATGTCCTCTGAGTCAGACCTGGACGATTGCTTCCTAAACTTCTAATAATTGTTTTAAATTCTGCGCACACTTGGCGCCGACTTTGTTGTGCGGATGCCAAGCGAAAAACACTCGCCTCGGATTGGGGAAAATTTTGGGCTGCAGATACTTTCCGCTGCTTTGTTATAATTCCGCAGCACAAATGTTCCGGCTTCGGTGGCCTTTGTGCCAGTCGGAATCGGTGAATAAAGTTTTCAAAGTTGCACAAACTGCCGGCAACAACAGGCCGGCGAGGTGAGGTGAGCTGCGGAGCGGCGGAAAATACGGGAAAACCCAAGCACGCTATGCCAATTCCTGGTACAAGTGCTGCTCGATGCCAACAAGTTCGCCGAATTCTCCCACTTGGCTCCTGGGGCGACCAGGTGTACCTCAGAGCGGGGAACATATCCCAGTTCCCCTTGGCCACTACCGCTGGGCCAGAAGCTGCCCGCTGAGCCAAAGCCTAGTCTTAAGCCGAGGAAGTTGCCAGCTCGGAGGAGCAAAAGCGGCAAGGAAATCCAGCTCCGACTCCAGAAGTAGCGCCAAACTTTGCCCCATGTTTGGTTTGTCTTTCCAGCTTCCGCTCCGCTTTTCCTTCGTCCTTTATTTTCTTCGCCGGATGAGTGTGTGTGCCAGTGTGTGTGTGTGCATGTTTGTGTGGGCGTATAGTTCCACCATATAGTTGGCTTTGTGGACCCGGCCTTTTGGGAGTGTCGGAAATGGGGTTTCGGCCTCGTTGCCTGTCAGTCGTCGGGGCTTGGCTTCCTCCATGGCCCATACAGGGTGACATTCCTTGGCTCTTGAGCTTAAAAATTATGTCTTAACCATTTAAAGGCTGTTGTAGTAATATTTTTAAGCTTTAATACATTTAAATTTTAAANCTTGACAAACATAAAGCCCAAAATAAACCCAGGCTTTGAATGTGACAATAAAGAAGGGAACGAATGTATAATTAAATCCTTCAATAAGTGTTTACTTAGATAAATCATATATATATATATATATCTATAATATTTATATATTCTATAATTTAACCAGGTTTATATTATAGTTTATATTATATTTAAATATTCTACAATTTAACCAGGCTTATATTACTTGATAAGTTTCAGCTGCAATACAAGTAAATAAAACATAAAATATATGTATTGATAAAAATAGATTTCCTTATCCGATGCTTTAAGTTATATTCGCTTGATCAATAATCTCGTTTTCTGATCAACTTTCCACTGTGTGGATAGGGCAGCCTTTTTCTGAGTACTAACCATATTCCATCAGTTTGAGCCTGGCCCGGGGGAACACCCTTTCGCCGGTTGTTTATCGCCAACTTTTTGCACCCGCAAAAAGTAAAGTGCAAGTGCAAAAAAGCTCAAACGAAGACAAGGCCATCGTTTTTCTTCAGCTGTTGTTGCTGCTGTCGATTTTGAATTTTTTGCTTTTGTTTTCGTTTCGGTTGGCATTCTGGTCCAGTCGTGCCACTCAAAGCGGCAGCAGCAACAACACGACTCGAGGATATTGTCGCCGCCAAAGTTGCCGCGAGTGCAAGTGCAAGTATGTCTTTGTGCCCCAGCAGCAACAGCAGTAACACGCCCCTTTATGGCCTGGTCTTGGTCTCGAATTAAAGCCAAGACATTGCAGGGAAATAAAGAACAAAAACTGTTCAATTTCCCCTGCGAACATGCGCGTTGCGGGAAAATGGTCGCCGGGGAAAGTGACAGCCAATCGGCGGGCAGCTGAGGTGTGGCCTCCGCTGGCGGAGGGAAATCTGCTCTCGCAAAATTTCCCTCGCTGCTAATAATCACTTGAGACATGCGCGCCCTGCCCAGCGAGAGCGGGGGTTGTAAAGGGGGCGCATGCAACCCTTGCACCGGGGTCCCACCCCTGGCCATCCCCGTCACGTGCAGCAGGAGCGGCAGCAGGAGCGGCAGCAGGAGCGGCACCAGGAGCAGCAGCGGCCGCCGCAGTTGTTGCTCCGTTGCTTTTGTAAACAGGCGCAGGCGCACTAGGGGTGTGCGAGTGTATTTGCGACTGTGCGAGTGTGCGACTGTGTGCGAGTGTGCGAGTGTGCGGCTGTGTGCGGGGGTACATTTCAGCTGGGATTTTTTCCCAAAGCCAACGCAAAGTGAAATGCTTTGATTTCGCTGATTGTTCGATCACACGCCAACTGACAGCGAACGCGGCTGGTTGTCCCCGGATGAAGTGAAGAACCCTCCAAATCTAAACCCAGAAACAGAAACAGACTTAACTCGTTTTTCGTGAGTGTCGCGTGTGTTGAACATAGAAACTGACTAGAAAATAGTGCTGCGAAGTGGTATAAGATGCTGGAGTTCTACCCAATGCCCACGAATCTGAATCCAGTCGGTGGCGGCTTGTACTCGCTGCAGCAGAACCATGGCGGTGCCCGATTCCTGGACAATCCCAGCCACGCTGGCGGTGGCAACACCTTGCACCTGGCTAATAGCAACACAAATTTACCAACGAGCATTTCCGGCAACAACAGTCCCACAATGGCAACGGCTTCATTAACGGGGCAGCAACAGCAACAGCAACACCAGCAGCAGCAGCAGCATCAGCAGCAGCAGCAACACCATCATCAGCAACACCAGCTACACCACGGAGCTTCGACCACGCCAGTGCCAATTAACAGCTGCCCAACGCCCACAGGACACAGTCCAGGACACAGCCCCCTCAGCATCAGCAGCAGCAACAATAACAACGCCGCCTGCAACACATTAACAGCTGCTGCTGTTGCTGCTGCGGCCGCTGCTGCTGCTGCTTCTGGGGCAGCTGCCGGCTCAGTTGGGGCAGCTCCATCGTCGGCAACAGCTCCCGCAGTCGCCAGCTCGCAATTAGGCGGAGCAGTGGCTGCCGCAATCGCTGCTGCTGCTGCCTCTGCTTCTGCTGCGACGACGGCAACACCAGCGCCCACAGCGGCAACAGGAAGCGGAAATGGCAATGGCAATGGCAATGGTAATGGTGGCAACAGCGGATGTGGGGCTTCTGCAGCAACGACCAACTCAGCAGCAGCAGCAGCAGCAGCGGCGGCAGCGGCATCGAAATTGTCTGCCGATTGTAGTGGACGCACAGGTATGTTCCAAAAGTATTTTGCACCGGCAGTCGAGGCATTTACCGGCTCGTTCCGTCTCTGGGGTTTTCACGCTTTTCGTTTTTGGCATAGTTGCGTGTGCCCGGCCTGCGGCCCGGAGCTCCCAGAGTTTTCCTCCTCCGTCCGCCGTCGTCCGTCCTCCGTCTCAGTTCAGGTGCTAAAGTTCCCCGGACGGGGCTCCCAACAAGCCTGCAGCTTGCGTGCGATGTTCTTGGCTTTTTTGGGGCTGAAGGAATGCTTCTTTTCCGGCAAATATATGCTCCTTGATTTTCCTTTAAAGATACGCTGCAATAAATTCGGATTTTTTTGTTATAATTTATTTATTAGCTGGCAAATAGGCTGCCTTGGTTGATACCTTAGGGGATATTTTTTATTGAATTATTATTTCAAGAGGCGACTGGGTTCAAGGATGTAGTACTTAATTCCCTGTTTAAATATTTATTTAAAATATATAAATATAATATTATACATTTAGTTTACTTGATTTATATTATCGTTTTAATTTTTTGCCAGTCATATTTATTTTTAATAGGAAACATTTGGTTTTTCCTTAATTAGAAATTATTCAGCAACACTACTTGTTTTGTTACCTTAAAATGTTACTTTTAATAAATGACTTGAAATCAAGAATACATAAAAGGAGAAAATTGTTCATATTTCTATTCAAAGCTAGAATATATTATTTTTATATCAAGTTCACTTAAGTTTTAATGTCTGTAAGCATTTAGCTTAGAGTAATTCAATGCGAATTTGCCATTTTTGCATCTCAATATCCAAACAAACGCGTTAACTATTTGCCAATTTCCTCATTTAAGGCGTCATTTAAATAAAACCCATTTCAAACCAATGAAGTCAGTTGACTTACCAGGATGTGAAATCCGAAAATAAATAAGGATTTCGCATCCTATTAATTCTTTATGTACACTGCAGCAATGTTTGCTCTGGGACTTAATTGAACTCATAGAGCAGAGCACTGTTTTTCGTTATTAATAACCGGAGGTAGATTCGCTCAAAGTCCGTCAATGTTTGCAATTTGTTTGCCGCTCTTTGAGGCCATGCAAATAAAATTCAGTTTAGGCCGGGCAAATATGATGTTCGGGCTTAAATGAGTGGGGACGAAATATGAATTTCTGATGATGTTTGGGAATAGTTTTGCGGGCTGTGTGCCCGGCCGAAAGTATTTCCAGAAGTATGAACGCAAGTTGACCACAAAATAATTTTGACAATGAACCTGGCTGTTATCCCCAGGGGGCGTGGCTCGGCCAATAGAAGGCTATTAAGGCAGGCCACATCCTCGCCCGCTCGCCCGCTCTCCCGCACACACCCGCACTGGCGTTGGCATCCAGGATAGCACACACTGGCACACTCGCACACACACGAGTGCTCCACGACAGCCTCAAAATAGGCAACACTTTTCAAGCGAGCTGCAACGAAAGTGTTGCTGGGAAAACTTTTGCGAATTTCCCTCCGAAATGCCAAGTGTGCAAACAATGTGTGATGCGATGCATATGCATATGCGGGCCAAGCCTCGTCCGAGGCTAAGTGGATTGTGTTTTGGCTTTTTTCCCGGGGTATGGGGCGCCCAGCCCCACCAATTGCTCTTTTTGCCCATGAAATTTCTATTAATGTCTGCATTCTGCCATTTGCCATTTGCCAGTTGCCATTGCCGAAATGGCAGCAAATAGTTTCCGTTTCCGCTCCAAGATCCTCCAATCCCAATGAATCGACTACTAAACTACTATCAGTGTGGGCCACACTTTGAAACCCGGCGAGGTCGAGGAATTTCCGAGCGGGCGAGGTCGGTCTGGTGATTGGGGAACTGGTACTGGGACTGGGACTGGGACTGGGTTCTGGAGGGCAGACCACGGAAATGAGCACACTCAGTGTCAGGTATTCCACCGAGCGTATCAGCATACATATCTGGCTTCTGCGGTGGCTTCAACTTCGCCCATCTGCAGGTATTCCAGGTGCCACTGCCTGTGTGCGAGTGTGTGAGTGTGCGGCGGAAGTATGCGCCATATGCATAGCTCTATGTCACTTTGGCGCTGAGATCCAGGTACACAACGCGAAAAGACCCTAACTAAAAAAGGGGATAGGGTTACACAACTAGGCATCACTAGGGAAAATTATAAAAATTGTATTTATAATCATAGTTCATCCTTATAAATAATAATATGTTTTACTTAAACTATGTGTCTCGAATGTTTGTAAAACATTTCCTTAAAAGGGCTCGAAGAATATTTCTGTGCTTCAAAAGAACTTATAATATGTATAAGATGATAGAGCAGAGACTGTTCTTAGAGCTTAGACAATATATTAATTTAAACTGTGTATGAAATAATATTTTCTGCAGAATAGTGAATGTGGAGAACTTTTCTCTTCCTGTAGCTATATCACCTGCGAGTTTTAAAGAGCCGATTGTCAGCCGTAATTAAAGCTGTCCCATTATGAGCTGTCTGTCAAAGGCGAACTGCTGCCAAAATCCGCGTGGCACGTGGACCGCACCCGGGTCCGGGCCCGGACTCCGGTTGGCAGTTAGCCCGAATTACTGCCAGGAGTCGGGAGTTGGGCTGTCGGTGCCGTCTCCCGATTTATCTCCATAGCCCTCCGCCTGCCTGTCAATGTGTCAATAAATGCACCATATAGTGCGGCAATCGAGGGGCGCTGGGCAGATAAGCCCCTTTATCGCCGATAAGGCCGAGGACACTTCGACGCTGTCGTCTATTAGCTGGCTCTATATTTCCCTGTGTTTATCATCGAGTTGATTTTGGAATTATCTGCTGTTTAATCTATGTATTGACATGAGTGTGCCGCACTTGTTCAAACTGTTTGCGCTGGATGTTTGTTGATTTTCTCGACAAGATTCGCCCCGGCTTGAATGGAGGCTCCCCAAAAACGGAGAGTCACTCAATGGCAGCGTCCTTTGATAGCTGAAACAATGCCTCTGCCCCACCGAATAAAAAGCACACGCAGAGCAGAAAAAACATCCATAAAACTGCACCGAAATGCCATAAATTTCGATTAGATTACACAAACGAAAGCCCGTCGTCACAATATCGATGCTCAAAGCTCTAAAAACGAAAATCGAAAAGCGAAAAAATAGAAGAGGGACCCAATTCAAAACGCTGCTGCCCCGGGGCTTCATCGAATGAATCATGCTCGATTTTTGAAACCTTTATCGGCATTGCGATTGGACACGGATACTGCACAATGCAAGGATGGGCATGGGCAAGGATGGGCTAGAATAGCCCGGAGAAAGGAAGACCGAGGACATTGTCAACTTTTCGCTGCACTGGCTTATATCCGTGCTGGCTATATCCGCGCCACATACTCGTATAGTCGGAGCTCCCACACGCACATCTGCATAGATATGGCGGCTATGGCAGCGCCATTGTGCCAACCATAAATCATGCACATTTTTCTGCCACTGAGCCACAGCCATATAATATAACACTCTACTCCTCCGCCACTGCCTTTCCCCATTTCCCATTTCCCATTTCCATTTTCCTCCGCCCTCCACTTGCCCCAGCTCGCTGCTCATTTTTCAAATGCTTCCATACATTTTTCGTGGCGGTCGTCATATATTTTTTTATGTTTACTGCCAGGCAGCTTTGTTGTGTTTTCGGGTACTACTTTTTACGACTGGTTTACAGTTTCAAGAGCGCCCCAACGGACGCAGGATTAGTGGCGTTCTACTCCCGGGCGGCAGAGCAGGAGCCTAGCTAATGCCGTATCCTTAGCAGGAGATTCGGCGTTGAATATCAGCTGGAGCTCAGTGGCGCATGCAAAATCAATTGAGCCATTGTCGCTGGATATAAGCATAAAAAGGTATCTGCCCGCTGATACCGAACAAATACAGAAAACTTTACGTTTCAATTACGCATCAACAAGCTTTCAATACAAGCTGTTGCAGCCCGGCGACAGATAATTTTGTTCCCTCACAGTTTCCTTCTGTTTTTCCCCCGCCCGAGACTGCGACAGCGTCAGCGAAACATCGAGCGAAAAAACGGGGAGCGGCGCCCGAGCATTTTCACACGATTCGATTGTCAGCGAGGTCCTTGCGCCATTGGCAGCACATGTCATGATAATTTCGCAGCCACATGTGCTGCCATCACGTATACGCCACGTACGCCACGTACGCCCATCGCTGGCTAGGCTAGCAAGTGGGGGAGCAGCGAATGCACAGCGAGGAAAACCTTACAAAGACCAGCTTCAATGATATTATTATTTATAATGTTATTTTTCATATTAAATTATATTGCAGTGCACCTTAAACTCATGATAATTATAAGTGCTATTTTCTTGAAATATGTCCTTCGTGAGCTCATAGTTAGGTTTGATTTGAGGCCTCTATTTTTGCCGCAGTGCATAAGCTTCGTGAAATCCTTTCAGTGACTTACTAACCCCCTCTCCACCATCATTCTTTCTGCCACTTGCAGAAGTGGGCCACATCAAGTGCGAGAAGAACTTCGAGCTGTGCGAGGGCTGTGGCCAGAAGATACACGACCGCTTCCTGATGAACGTGGGCGAGGCCAACTGGCATGAGCAGTGCCTGGCCTGCTGCTACTGCGGCATGCAGCTGCACCACACCTGCTACGTGCGCAACTCGAAGCTCTACTGCAAGATGGACTACGACCGGCTGTTCGGCGTCAAGTGCGCCTCCTGCTGCCACGCGATCCTGCCGCAGGAGCTGGTGATGCGTCCGATACCCAACTTCGTCTTCCACCTGCCCTGCTTCGTGTGCTACGCCTGCCGCCTGCCGCTGCAGAAGGGCGAGCAGTTCCTGCTGCGCGACGGCCAGCTCTTCTGCTATCGCCACGACCTCGAGAAGGAGATGTTCCTGGCGGCGGCCGCTGCCCAGCACTGCGGCTTCGTCGGCCTGGACGAGGAGGATCTGCTCAGGCCGAGGGATGGGCGGCGGGGCCCCAAGCGGCCGCGCACCATACTCACCTCTCAGCAGCGCAAACAGTTCAAGGCGTCCTTCGACCAGTCGCCCAAGCCCTGCCGCAAGGTGCGCGAGGCTCTGGCCAAGGACACGGGGCTGTCGGTGCGCGTGGTGCAGGTGTGGTTCCAGAACCAGCGGGCCAAGATGAAGAAGATCCAGCGCAAGGCCAAGCAGAACGGCGGCTCCTCCGGCGGCGGCTCTGGCGGTGGCCGTGGCACCGGCAACTCCAGTGCTACCGACGACAAGGAGTCGAACGACAAGGAGGACAAGTGCGTCAAACAGGAGCTGAGCGGCGACAGCTCGGGATATCTGGGCGGACTGGACAGCAACTTTGCCAGCCAGCCGCTGAACCCCAACTTGCCCTTCTCACCGGATGGTAAGTTGAAGCTGCAGGGTGACTTTGCACCTGATATATTTGTATTTAAAATCTTTACTAACTGATTCTCTCCTTGCAGATTATCCGGCCAACTCGAACGACAGCTTCTGCAGCTCGGACCTCTCGCTGGATGGGAGCAACTTCGACCAGCTGGACGACGACGCGGACTCCTTGTCGCTGAACAACCTGGAACTACAATCCACCAGCTCCTCCGGCAACCAGCACTCGCACTCGCACTCGAATCCCCACGACATGCTGGCCAACCTGAACAACAGCCTGATCAATCCCATCGACAAGCTGTATCTCATGCAGAACTCCTACTTCAGCTCCGAGCACTAGGCGACGCTGGAGGGGATTGGATCGGCGGGAGACTTGAGTTAGGGGATAGCGACGAATTTATTAGCGTTAGAGTTGCTGGCTCCCATCGGGAGCTGTCACCTCACGTAGTGCGAGGCGGCGTGTCATTAAGTTGGAGTTGGAGTTGCAGGACAAGACACCACACACAAGATACAAGATACAAGATACATGAAATGTGATTTTTTTAAGCTAAATGAAATTTTAAGATTCTGGGCGATTTGAGGGCGAGGCGAAACATTTTGTTGTTAGTCTAGACTCTGTAGAGGCAGAGGGCGTGGAGTGCCCACGCCACCCGCAATGGTAAGACGGTCAGTGTGCCCCCTTTGTTTGTAAATAGTTTTAGTCCCCGAGAAATTGTTATTAAATGTAATTTAAAGTCAATAATTGTATTAGCAAGTGCAATTTAATCTGTTCCCCTAAAAATATACATCTTAACCGAATCAACTGGCTGTGTTTTGATGCTGAGAAAAGTAAGTAAAGATAGTCGTTAGTTGATCGCTTTTTAAAAGTGACATTCCTGGCTAAAATGTGAATGGTATTTATTGGTGACCTGAGTGTTCGCGACTCGAAGGTAGGGTGTAACTGTAATGGGTATTATGTATTTATTTATAATCATGTCGAATGAGTAGTTACATAAATATTAGGCGAAGAATGAGACTCTAACTAAATTGTAGCTGATTATCTAATTACAAGTTCTGGAAGTTTTTATTTTTTATTATTATTAACTTTTAAAGGTTCCTATTTTCTGACTTCAGCTGAGGCACGCCTCACAGTCCATTAAGGCAGCCACGTAGATGCCTTGGCTAAATTTTTTTAATGGATCAATTGCAAAGCAATTTATTATTTTATTTCAATAAATAAAGGTTTTAATATTGTATTTTTGATTGTATAAGTCACTTACAAGATACGGCGCGGTTGTTGTAAGCCCGGGATGCGTTCTCCGGATCAAATAATGTCGGTGTATTAAGGAAAAATTATAAATTAAGCAATATAATTACTTAGTTCTGAAAGATACCTACTTGTAAAGTTCCATTTTTTTTTGGTTTTCAGCTCGTTCAAGGCATTATTCTTTGTTTTAATGTCTTCTTAATAGAGTAGAGTACACAATAGTTATTAGATTTTCAAATAAAATTCGTCAGTCGAAAATATATTAGATTCTTCAATGGAAAACTATTTGTTGCTACTCGCTTCACGAAACAAATATTACCAAATTTCCAGAAATCGCCCCTAAGACACAAAAGTGTATTTTAGCAGCACCCCGACATCGAGGTTCTATGGTGTAATGGTTAGCACTCTGGACTTTGAATCCAGCGATCCGAGTTCAAATCTCGGTAGAACCTGGGCAAGATTTTTTATATTTGTTTTTTTTTTTTTAATATAAAATAACTTTTACTTAACAATTTTAGGACTAAGCAATGTATTTAAAAGTCTACAAATAATTAGCAAGTTTTAATTTATAAATCATTTCAAGATTCGCAGCACCTAGCTTCAGAGCAAGTGCTTTGTGTTCTCTAATATCTAGCTTTTGCAAGCAGTCCTGATACTTGTCAAAAGCTGCTTGCTACACGTTTAATAGACTGCTTGTTGAATTGCTTGTGCAAATTTCCTGGGCAAAATTGTTTAATTTTGTGCTTCGCAGCATCTAGCTTCAGAGTAAGTGCTTTGTGTTCCCTAATATCTAGATTTCGCCAGCAATCGTTACTACACTGCTTGTTGCACTGCTTGTGAACATTTTTATCAGAGTTTTCCACCTTATTAAAGTGTTTATAGCAAACAGTGTGACCAATTATGCTGTACCCAAATGCTCATAAGTAAGAAAAAGGTATTTGCCGAATATCGTAGAACGGGCACACTCAGAGTTTTGCAAATATCTGAATAAACAATAACAATGGTAAGAAATTGGCTTTTCTCGTGGAATTTTTAACTAATTGAACACATTTCTGCTATCCACAGTTGTTCTACTCGTTCTTCAAGTCGCTGGTGGGCAAAGAAGTAGTCGTGGAACTCAAGAACGACCTCAGGTGAGCGGCGATTGTTTACCGCCTCGAGACGCGTGCTTTTGCCGGCATCACTGTACATATATTAATTTTTATCTGTATTTCCGTAGCATATGCGGCACCCTGCACTCGGTGGACCAGTATTTAAACATCAAGCTGACGGACATCAGTGTCACGGATCCGGATAAATACCCGCACATGCTGAGCGTGAAGAACTGTTTCATCCGCGGCTCCGTGGTGCGGTACGTGCAGCTGCCGGGCGACGAGGTGGACACGCAGCTGCTGCAGGACGCCGCGCGGAAGGAGGCTGTGGTCAGCACGAGATAGAAATCGGCATAGGGAGCAACTGCCCGGAACTGTGCCCCAGGCAGTTCCATCATTAGGTTCAAGCCACCCCAAAACGCCCTACAAATTAAGTGAAATTCTGTTAAAGCGAAACAATAAGAGGAATCCTCGCGAGAAATGCATTTACATTTTATGATTCTGCAGTGAGTTTATTGAAGTGATCCTCTAAGGCGGGCTATCCAAGTCGAAGGGTACGTTTTTTATTTTGTTATGTTTTCCTTTTAGCGGTGACTAATTTGAAACTGTGATTTAAAGGGTCTTTTTTAGATTTAATATAAATAAGGATGCAAGGCAAAGTGGCCCTACAAGTATTATGAAGCTTGGACCATAATTTCCACAGCATCTATAGGATTTACAGGACTTTTATGACATACATGCGTTGGTATCACCAAAAAGTGTCACTCAGCGTGTTCCTAGTCACATTTTTCTCGTAAGTCCGAAATGTTACATTGAAGTTTTCTTACCCGGTACCCCATTTTTTTAGAGCACAATTAGTCAAGTCCATATATTTCTTAATTTAACGCATTGGGTGCCGGATATCTAATAGTCAAATAGTTTGGAATCTTGCTAATATCAAGCTAAAGTAAACAATCTCGGTCAGTTACATGTCGCTTGAGTGTCGTGATATTCCCTAATAGTTATTCTATGGATTTATGCTGTACATCGTACGTCTCCCTGCTAATGACACTGTTTTGATGTGACAAGGCGGCTTTATCGCTCCACGCCTGAATGGAGAGCATGTGAAATGTAGGTCAGCGAAGGGCCAAGTTTGCGTCATGTTGATAATGGGCCCAGGAATTGGTCCATAAATTTGTATAATTGTTGTAACGATGTCTTGATGTCTTGATGTCTTGTCTACACATCGGTTGGTCGCCTAAGCCAGATACTTACACGGGTCCTGGCTCCGGAGTGGGATGTACTATATGTTATGTACATGTCTTCCGTTTTACGATTGCCTTTATTGCGCGGCCCTCGAATTCAACCTTTTATCCCCAATAAAATGGCGGAGGCTGGCGGAATGCTTTTAATTTCTGGACCTCGACCCGCTCGTTAAGTGCCTCTTCGTCGTCCTCCGTCGAATTGCTTTGTTGGATGGAATGCGTACTTAAAATGAAATACGAATTCGTGGGAAATTTCAGTTCGGCATTTACATTTCGGAATGGACAAGCCCGGAGTGCGGACGCTGGCTCTAAGCTCTGGCAGTTGGTCAGCAGTGAAAACTGGAGAAAAATTTTGGCAATCAAAAGTTGAATGGTGCACTGAAAACAAACTCTATTACCGCCAAATGAAGGGTTCAAAGTACTTCAAATGTTTATAAAGCCAAAGTCAATGAGAACCACTATCTGCTTTGTAATTTGTAACTTTTTTCCAACCAACTAAATTTTTTATAACTGGTTGGATATATACTTTTTTATATATGTATATATATTTATACTTAATTTTAAAACAACCTACAGAGCTGAAAAAGAACTCACCATTTTACCCCTCAAACTTCAGAAAGCAGCATCTGGAACTATGAATTGATATACTGTTTGTTTGCCTATTTAAAGAAATATTGATTTTGAAATGTTTTCCGTGTGGCACTGAGTTTGGCCGTCTGACGGCGCATAATTGTGCGGGGAGATTTCTATAAGGTCGAGGGGTCTCAACACCGCCGGAGTCCATCTTCCATTATTTTTGGTAATTGGGTTCCTTTTCCGGCATAGCTTCTAAAATCGTACTGCGCGGCACATTATCGGGCGCAATGTTCGCCGCTCGCAAACATTGTTTTGGAACTTCGCCAGGAGGCAGAACTTCGGCGTCCTGGCTTCTGCATTCTGAGCTCTGCCTTTTGGGGGGCTGGCTCCCGGCAAGTGTCCCCGGTTATTGCCTATCGTGATGGGCGACCTCCGCCTGCGCCGTCCATAAAATTTTGTAATATACTCGGCTCGGGGTGGACGTGAGCCCCGTAGGATTTATGTGGTACACGCTTAGCGAGCCGCCGCAGGAACGGAGCGAAACAGGAAGCTAGTTCATCAACGTGTTGAGCTGTGCGTGGCGCGTAAAAGTTGACTCGTAAAGTTTCGCAAGGATCATTCGGGTTTTATTAAAAAATAAACTATACAAATTTGACACAGATTATTTATACATAAGTACGCAGCGAAGTGTGGGCCACATGAATATGCAAACAGGATGTGGGCTGCGGGATGCAGATGTGGGATAGATGAGCATAAACATAAACTGAACGTCCCTGGGGAGGATTCCCATATTGCAGTGGCTTCCATTAATGACATATACGTGTATGTTCACATCTCCGTTCAACGCCCACCGGAATTTTAATTGGCAGAAGTATTATCCGTTCATCCCAGTGGACTTTTAAGCCAAATTGAATTGTGGTGTTTCACTTCAAATGGATCTCCAGTTGTTGGCCATTAATTATTGCATCCGGGGAGGCTGATACTTAAATACAGAGGACGAGTTACAATTCCAAGAGAAGTGACCTTTATCCGCTTCGGATTTCGAGTCCAACTACGTGTGACTTTACCAAATTAAAAAATATTAATGTGGGTAAGTTCCTTAAATCAAATGAAACATTAAGATGTAATAGTTTTCCTTCTTAATTGGTAAGTGTTAGGTTTAAGTTTTTTTAGTGAGAACTCTTTTTTAACCCGACATTCTTTCAAAATAAATGTAACATTTATGAAGTATCATTCTCGAATATCGAATTGTGTGGTAACCACATTTGCTCCGCTAGAGAGTTCATTTATAATATTTACAAATGTAATGCTTACCCTGTTTTTTGGCTGTTTATTCACACAAGTAGACAATTGAGTTGTGTGTGACTTAACGAAGGTTAGAGGTAAAAAAATTATAAACTGACACTTGGCTTCAATTAACTTTACTATTGTTGCCCAGCAATTGAGAGGAACTCGACTGCCCTTTAGCTATTATTGTTTATGAGATTCGAATGCCAAATTAATCAATTTAATTGGAATAGCATTTACTAAATGTAACTGGTTCACTTAATTATGGAACTTGTTGGTCTTGACATATATACTTTTTAATCTTTTAGAGCAAGGCTGCGATTTATATTGAGGGAAACTAACTTCAATCACTGATGTGATTTATATATCATATATTAGCTAAGATGCGATAAAAATAAAAAAACATAGATATTTACCATAAATTATGTGTTTAAAAGGGGTAAGGGAACCCCTACCTGACCAGGAGTTTCTCCCATTGGTGGGCAACCATTATTTACGGACTATGTCTAATCCTACGCTACGCCTAAGCACACCCATTGTGTTTGAAGACTTAACTCTCGATTAGCATTAACTAAGTACAACTAAGCACGCCCCGGTGATCTGATCATCGACGCCTCCACTCGGTCCCCTCTTTGGCCGCTTTTGCTGGCCAGGATCCCCTCCATCTCTCACTCTTGGCTAGCAGTAGCTTCTTACTGCACTGGAAGCACTTGGAGTTCTAGCTGCCGTCGCACCAGCTCCCTGCTCAGGCAATGGCAGCAGGAGCAGGCATCGGCGTCCACCGTCGCCATATCCTCTGCGTCCGCTGCATACGCCGCTGCATCCATTGTTGCCGCCATCGCCAGCTGCTCTCACACGCTCGACACCCTCTCGTTGTTGTCCATCAGCCCGCCATGGGCCACGCCCACGCCCACTCCTCCGCGATGGCTGTCGTAGCTGAGCACCAGCGTCGAGGGCTGGTTCTGCAGCAGGAGCCGCTGCTGATGCTCCTGCTCCCTTAGGCAGCTGGGATGCCGAGCCAGCAGGGCGGAGCCCTTGCGCATCAGCTGCGGCGTGGCGCTGCTGCTGCCACCCGCAATGGAGACGGAGCCACCGTTGGGACCGCTGCCCGGACCCACGTGCAGCAGGCCGACCTGCTCCTTGAAGGCAGTACCTCCACCTGGGCCTCCGCCGGTGCCGTTGCTAGAGCTGCGGTAGTAGCTCTGCTGGCGGAAGGCACGCATCTGCCGGGAACTGCCGCCGGTGCCGTCCACCTGCGTCACCGCCGTCAGCATGGAGGGAGTGCGCTGCGAATCGCCCCTGGGATACGGGAACCGGATCGGAAGCACGTCGACGGCGAAGATCGGGACATGGAATGGATGATGAGGTTGGCGAAAAAATAAACAGAAAATGATATAATATCAGTTACTTATGGCCAATTAGTTTGCTGTAATTTTTGAGCAGTCGAAATAATCAAATCGGTTTGAACAAAAAATCATATCACTTTGGGATGCTTTTTTTAAATCTCTAGGGGTTTCAAAACAATACTTTAAGGGCCTGAAAATATACAATAAATGATTTACACTGGTAGTTTCGTGTGAATAATTGAGTTTTGTTACGATTTTACTTAAGTCTATAGTCGAATGTTCTAAATTTCGCTTTTAAACAATTACATTAATATTTTTTATTATTTCCTTGCAGGGTTATAATTTAAGACAGAAGTTTGCAAGTTACTTTTAATAATTTGCCTTAAGGGCTCTCAGATAAATAACAACTTAATCATTTAAATAGCAGATTTAATGCAGCACGATACTTTTGATGATTTGCTTTCAGGGCTCTACCTGATTAGCAAGTTACACTCACCTGTTCAGGCTGTAGGCGTTGTTGTTGCCTCCGCCGCCGCCGGACTTGCCGCCCTTGCCGGGACACAGGTGGAAGGCGCCGTAGATGAGCGGGTTGACCAGGCTGTTGGACATGCCGAAAAAGAAAATTGCGTCCTGCAGATCGTCGCCCAGCTGCAAGCAATGCGGAAAATTCAAATTAATTTTCCCATTCGGACCCTTTTGTGGTGCTTGTTTATGTTTGAGTGGGCATCTTGTGGGCGTTTCGCTGCTGACCTGAGTCCTTGTTGCCACAGGATACTCTCGGCTAGAAGGTGTTTCTTTGGCCCCGATTTAAACAAATCCTTTTGGCACTTTGCCCATCCTAGCTCCTTGACCACAGTTGCCCCAATGGCATGTACATTTTTAACCAAATGCATACTATCTTATTTATCATTGTGCTATTTGCATAAATAATATATTCTTTTACAAAACACTAGGTCTTTTCTATTTAAATATTTTTAAAGACTTTTAGCAAATGCATTTTGTGTCATAAAAATATAATGTGAACCTTGTTTTCCATGAATACAATAAATAATCTTTGTACAAAAATGCGTAATAAATTCTTGCAATATAAAGTTGCCTAAAACATATACACCAAATTAAAACATGTACAGAAAATACTGCTCTGCAAAAGTAATTTTCCTTAGTCCTTGCAGGATATTTGAGTTGCGGCTAACCGAGCTCCTGCTTGCGGTTATTTCTGCCCGCGTGGGCGGGGTCATAACCAGGGTCATACCACCCAGGAGCCAGCAAAGGAGCCGGATTTTACGGGCAATCTCTGGCAAGTCATCAAAGCCGACGCCGTGTCCGCTGGCGCCGTTAGGGAAGAAGGAAAAATTGCGACCGGCCGGTCGGGTGCCGTAACGATTAATTAAAAATTGAGCATAAGAAATCATTTTTATGTGCGCCGGAGTCGTTTGGAAAGCTTGGAGAAATTGTGGCCCTAAACGGATTTACCATCTGCGACTAAGCCGGGCCCGTTCTCGCGTTTTACAGAAGTGAACAGAAGGGTACACGACAGCCACGGGTCCTGAGTATTGGGCGGAACAACAAAGGCTTCTTTTGACACCGCCCCAGATCCCGATCCGTCGGAATAAACTGACAAATCGACTGCTGATTGATGTGCCTTCGCGTTTAGGCAATACCGGGAATCGCTATCTGCTTGTCATTCAGCACGCCGGATATTTTGGGACAAAAGCGGCGAAACCCTTGAAACCCAACTCGTGCTCGCACCCACGCCGTCACTCACCCTTTTGTCGGGATTCAGGAACATGAACATAATCATCATGACGTAGTAAGGAGTCCAGCAGATGAGGAAGGCTATGATGATCACCACCGAGATGCGGAGCGACTTCATCTTGGCCTTGTGTATCAGTCGCTGGCGGTTCGTCTGCGTGGGCAGCTTGGCTGTGGAATAGTTGGCCAACTTCGATCCCTGGAACATCTTTTCGCTGCCTGTTGGATATGGAGAATTCTGAGGTGTTGCTGCTGGGAGTCTTGGTATTATTTGACACTCACTGGAAATGGTCCGGAAAGTGGACATGTAGGTGCCGAAGAGGATGCACAGCGGCAGCAGGAAGGTGAAGACCAGCGTGAAGGTGGCGTACATCTGCTCCTGCCAGTCCGCCGTGTAGAATCCGTGGGTGACGCACTGGTAGAACTCCTCAACGAAGGGACCACGCGCCACGTGGAAGATAAAGAACTGCAGAGCCATCCGTCAACATCAAAGAAACAGAGAATCGAGTAAAGGTCACGTAAATATTGAGAATAATTGCCAGAATGTGCAACAAATTAAAATGAATACCAGGCACTAACCAAAATCAGAGATAAAAATAACCATAACTAAGCCAAAACAGCACTAATCTCGGTTCGGAAAGCTTTCCTATATTAGTTTTTATTTGTTTAATTAATCTGCATAACAATTTTTGAAATATAAAACAATTTGGCAGCAGCTATTCGCTGTACTTCCATCTGTAACATGCATATGATAAGTACCCCCCAAAGTATGCACTAGTTTTTTCCATTCATTAGTGGCTCATCGTTTCAGCCTAAAAAATGCCACAGATTTTAATAAGAGTGCATGGCAAGCCCAAAACAGTAAGCTATTAATGCAGTGGATTTTTCCAGGTAAACAAAGGTGGCTGCTGCTGCTGCAAATTTTTTGGAAAAATCAAAATGAAAAATAACCATAACTAAGCCAAAACAGCGCTAATCTCGGTTCGGAAAGCTTTCCTATATTAGTTTTTATTTGTTTAATTAATCTGCATAACAATTTTTAATATATAAAACAATTAATTTTTTGTCAATTTTTGACAATTTTAATGATGTAACCCCTTATAAAATTTTCAAAAATTGGTCAAAATTTTTTTTTCGATTTTGTTTAATAATTTATATTTAAATAATTAAGATTTTAACGACGAATCGGAATATGTACGGCATTTGTCTTATATTTAATTATTAGAAAAACAATGCTCTTAAGAAGACCTCAAAGTATGACGATTTAAGGACCCAAAAATCCGCATACTTGCGGTCTTCAGGAGAGCATATTTTGGCCAATAATAGAATGACAGCCAAATGCCATATATATTCCGAATCGCTGTTTTTAAGGCTGTTTTGGCCAAGTTATGGTTTTTCTTAATTAAGCTTTGTCCAAAAATTAGGACATAAAAATGACGATTTAAGGACCCAAAAATCCGCATACTTGCGGTCTTCAGGAGAGCATATTTTGGCCAATAATAGAATGACAGCCAAATGCCGTGTATTTTCCGATTCGCCGTTAAAATTCCAATTACTTAACAATAAAATACCTAGAAAAATGAGAAATAAAATTTTGGACAATTTTTCAAAATTTGATAAGGGGTTACATCATTAAAATTGTCAAAAATTGACAAAAATTTAATCTTTG